>JAJPUD010008038.1:52630-76012 GCA_023553655.1 Myrmecobius fasciatus
TGGGCAGCCTTGTTTCACTCCTGATCTTATTGGGAATGGTTCTAGTTTGACTCCATTACATATGATGCTTGATGAAGGTTTTAAGTAGATACTACTAATCATTTTAAGGAAAAGCCCATTTATTCCTATACTCTCCAATGTTTTTAATAGGAATGGGTGTTAGATTTTATCAAAGGCTTTTTCTGTGTCTATTGAGATAATCATATGGTTTTTGTTAATTTGGTTCTTAATATAATTGATTATGCTAATAGTTTTCCTAATATTGAACCAGCCCTGCATCCCTGGTATAAATCCTACTTGGTCATGGTGTATTATCCTGGGGATAACTTTCTGTAATCTCTTTGCTAAAATATTCTTTAAAATTTTTGCATCAATATTCATTAGGGAAATGGGTCTATAGTTTTCTTTCTCAGTTTTCCCCCTACCTGGTTTAGCTATTGGCACCATATCTGTGTTATAGAAGGAGTTTGGTAGTACACCTTCTTTCCTTATTTTTTCAAATAGTATTATATAGTATTGGGATTAATTGTTCTTTGAATGTTTGGTAAAATTCACATGTAAATCCATCTGGCCCTGGAGATTTTTTCTTAGGGAGTTGATTAATAGCTTATTCTATTTCTTTTTCCAAAATGGGGCTATTTAAATAATTTATTTCTTCTTCTGTTAACCTAGGAAATCTATATTTTTGTAGATATTCCTCCATTTCATTTACATTATCAAATTTATTGGCAAAAAGTTGGGCAAAGAAACTCCTAATTATTACTCTAATTTCCTCTTCATTTGAGCAAAGTTCTCCCTTATCATTTTTGAGACTAACAATTTGATTTTCCTCTTTCCTTTTTCTAATCAAATTAACTAAAGGCTTATCTATTTTGTTGATTTTTTCATAAAACCAATTCTTAGTTTTATTTATTAATTCAATAGTTTTCTTATTTTCAATTTTATTGATCTCCCCTTTAATTTTCAGAATTTCCAATTTGGTATTTAATTGAGGGTTTTTAATTTGGTCTTTTTCTAGCTTTTTTAATTGTAAGCCCAGTTCACTGCTCTTCTCTTTCCCTGTTTTATGCAAGTAAGCATCTAGAGATATAAAATTACCCCTTATAACCACTTTAGCCATGTCCCACAAATTTTGGTATGTTGTCTCATTATTGTCATTCTCCTGGATGAAATTATCGATTGTGTCTATAATTTGTTTTTCCTCCATTCATTCTTCAGGATTAGATTGTTTAATTTCCAATTAACTTTTGGTCTATTTTCTCCTGGCCTTATATTACATGTGAGTTTTATTGCATCATGATCTGAGAAGGATGCATTTACTATTTCTGTTTTTCTGCATTTGATTTTGAGGTTTTTATGCCCTAACACATGATCAATTTTCGTATAAGTTCCATGAACCCCTGAGAAAAAAATATACTCCCTTCTATCACCATTCAATTTCCTCCAGAGATCTATCATACCTAACTTTTCTAGCCTTTTGTTTACCTCCCTAACTTCTTTCTTATTTATTTTGTGATTTGATTTATCTAATTCTGAGAGAGCAAGGTTGAGATCCCCCACTAGTCTAGTATTACTATCTATTTCTCCTTGCATCTCTGTTAGTTTCTCCTCTAGGAATTTGGATGCTATACCACTTGGTGCATATATGTTTAGTATTGATACAGCTTCATTGTCTATGGTACCCTTTAGTAAAATATAGTTTCCTTCCTTATCACTTTTAATTAGATCTATTTTTGCTTTTAATTGATCTGACATAAGGATTGCTACCCCTGTCTTTCTTTGTTCACCTGAAGCATAGAAGATTCTGCTCCAGCCCTTTACCTTCACTCCATAGGCATCTCTATGTTTTAGATGTGTTTCTTGTAAATAACATAATGTAGGATTCTGGCTTTTAATCCAGTTTGCTACACGCTTCCGTTTTATGGGAGAGTTCATCCCATTCACATTCACAGTTAAAATAACTATATTTGTATTCCCTGCCATCTTATTTACCCAGAGTTATGATTTTCTCTTCCCTTTCCCCTCTCTCCCTTCCCCCTTCCCCAGTACTTTGTTTTTGATGACCACCTCCCACCAACAGTCCTCCCCCCTTTGGAATCCCTCCGTCCCCTTTATACCTTTCCCCTAATCCTTCTATTAGTCTATCCCTTTCCTTTCCTCCTATCCCTCCTACCTTCCCACAAGGAGGGTCAGGCCTTTCTATGAAGCCAAATGTGTCTGATATACTCTCTTAGAGTCCAATCTAATGAGAGTAAGGTTTACACAATACTCATCGCCCTCCCTACTTTCCCTCAATTATATTAGATCTTATATGTATCTTTATGAGATTTTGCCTTATTTTATCTCCTTTATTTTTACTTTATTTTGCCTCCTTTCCCCCCTTTTTCTTTTCAGTATGATATCCCTTCCACCTCTAATTTCTTTTCCTGTATTATCAAAGAAAAATCAAATTATACCCCCATTCTTTAAGGATACCTATAGTAGAAATATAGTTCTCAAGAGTTCTTTCCTTTTTACCTTTTTATGCCTCTCTTGAGTTCTATATTTGCAGGTCAAATTTTTTGTTTAGATCTGGTCTTTTCATTAGAAATAGGTGAAATTCTCCTGTATCACTGAATGACCATCTTCTTCCCTGGAAGATGATGCTCATTCTAGCTGGATAACTAATTCTTGGCTGTAATCCAAGTTCTTTTGCCCTTCGATCCTTTAATGTGGAAGCTGACAAATCTTGTGCAATTCTAATTACACTTCCTCGATATTTGAACTGTTTCTTTCTAGCCGCTTGTAATATCCTTTCCTTGGTGCGATAGTCCTGAAATTTGGCCACAATATTCCTTGGGATTTTAATTTTGGGGTCACTTTCAGGAGGTGATTGGTGAATTCTTTCAATGCCAATTTTGCCTTCTGATTCTAAAACATCAGGGCAATTCTCTTTCATGATTTCCTGGAAGATAGCATCAATGTTATTTTTTTCATCGTGGCTTTTTAGGGAGTCCGATAATCCTTAGATTGTCTCTCCTTGATCTGTTTTCCAAGTCAGTTGTTTTTCCTAGAAGATATTTCATATTTTCTTGTATTTTTTCATTTTTTTGTTTTTGTTTGACTGATTCTTGAAGTCTTATTGAGTCATTTACTTCTATTTGTTCAATTTTAATTTTTAAAGTATTATTTCCTTCAGTTATCTTTTTTAGCTCATTTTGTAGCTGGCCAGTTGAATATCTTGACTCCATGCATTCTTTTTCCATTTTTCCAGTTTTATTTTTCAGTGAATTGTTGTCTTTTTCCAATTCACCAATTTTGTTTTTCAGTGAATTGTTGTCTTTTTCCAATTCACCATTTTTATTTTCCAGTGAATTGGTGATTTTTTTCCAATTCACCAATTTTTTTTTTCAGTGAATTGTTTTCTTTTTCCAATTCACCAATTTTGTTTTTCAGTGAATTGTTTTCTTTTTCCAATTCACCAGTCCTGTTTTCCAGTTTTTGATATCTCTGTTGCCCTGATCTCAACTTATTTCCCCATTCTTATTTTAGCTCTCTTTTGAGATTCTTTATGCAATCTTCCAGGTAAACCTTCTGAAAGGGAGACCAGCTTAAGTCTGCCTTTGTGGCTTCATCTGGGATTGTTTTCAGAATCTCAGGATCTGGGGACTGCTGTACTTTCTCTCCGTAAAAGCTGTCTATGGTAAGAGCTCTCTTCTGCTTCTTACTTATGATTTTGAGCTGAGGTATCAATGACCAGCAGGGAATTCTGCCTCAGTTTCAATTTGCCCTGGGGCAGTTTGCCGAGTTGACTTCCAGTCTGAGGCTGGGCAGCTAGATCCGTACAAGGACCACGTTTTCAGCTGCTCTCAATCCACCCTTTACAAAAGGCAAATCTGCCAAAGCACCTGCCTGCAAGCAGAGCAAAGTGGCCCAGGCATCTCCCAGGGGCTTCCTGGGTGCCTAAAATCTGCCTCTGTCTGACTTCCGCCCCGGGTGGGCTGGCGTCTGATAGTGGCCAGCGGCCGATTCCCCTGAGGCTAACCTTCTTAGTAGTTTTTTCAAAGTAGATTGTTGATAGAAGTGCGTTGTAGTACAAGTGTTTGGTGGAGTCCTCACTCCAAAACCAGTTAGGAGGCTCAATTTGTCTGGGTCTGAGGGAAGGTCTCAGGAGCTCACAGAGATTGCTGTCTGCAGTTCACCATCTTGGCTCCTCCCTCCACTATTACTTCATTTAAAATTTTCACTGGAATGGAATGCTTTCATATTTCTTGATTTTCCATTCGCAATCTTTTGGACACAACTCAAGTATAATTTCTTATAATTTACAGACCTTTATAAAATGCTAATAATGCTAATTATCTGAAGGAGCTATTTGGTACTTAATCATTGAGGATTTTACATTATTTACCTTTTTTTTTTTTTACTTAATCAATTACTACCTCTTATCATTTCCTATTTTATGATATCTCCTACATTTTCTCCTTCCCATCAGTCAGAGAGTTATATCCCAACTCTTACCCTTATCACCTCTCCCCTAAGGCCTCCTTTTTAGACTTCCTATTTCAAATCTCTCTCCTCTCCAATATACCCTTCATACAGCTGCCAGAATAATCTTCTTAAGGCATGGTTCTTATCATGTCGTTTTCCTGCTAGAAATCTTTCAGTGACTTTGGTATAAAACAAAAACTCAATTCTGATACTTAATACTGCCTGGCAGAAGGAAATAAACCTTTGGAACAGCAAAAGGAATACAATGAAAAGACTGAAAATTGAGAAGCTGTTTCATTGAGTGCTATACAGGAGACCACAAAAAAGATGCTTTATTCTCATTCAAAGGCAGAGATTTCTGCTTTACCTATAGATTTGGGGAGAAAAAGTTTATGGTATTCATTCTGAAAGAATGGGCACAGAATCTGTTTTTTCCTTGAAAAAAGAAATGGCCAGCTACTTTAGCTAATCCAGAAGCAGCCCTGAGTAGAAGTAAATTTGTTGGAGGCATGTCAGTCCTACCAGATTCATGACAGAATGAATATCTAGAAAAACAAAATCAAGTGGGGTGGCATCCAGTTGTGACTGAGGCAAGTAAATAATAATACTTGGCAAGAGCAATTTAATGATATTACTAGTGACCCTGTTGCTAGGGATGCATTAGTTACCTTTCTGCATAGGTATACATTAATCTTTGTTCTTTATTACACTTGTACCTCTCCACACATATTTACTGGTCCTACAGGTTCCTTATATAGATCCATTCTTGCTACTTATGTTGTATTTGTGGGAAATCATGGTCCAATTTTATTAGGGAAATAGTTTGATAATACTTTTATTGCTGCAGCATTTCATTAAATGTCTATTTATTAAAACAGACATTTAATGTAGGCAGTGCCTACTTCTCATAAATGTCTGTTTTGTGTTTTGCTGAGGCAATTGGGGTCAAGTGAATTGCCCAGGGTCACACAGCTAATAAATGTTAAGTGTCTGAGCTGGTACTCTATCCACTGGGCCACCTAGCTGCCCCCACATGTCTGTTTTCAATTAATTATGTCTTCTGACAAAGTAAACATATTGGTGGATGCATGTAATTTTATGTTTTTGACGATTCAGACACACAATGTATCTTTAATGATCTATAGCTATCTGTTTAGGGACTTGGCTTAGAAGTTAAGAAAATGGATGTGTGGTTCTATTGGTGATCTTAACACTGGTATTTTTCTTTTGCGTATATGTCATCATCCCTTGAAGGAAAAACATGCATTTATTAAGCACTTACTATAAGCCAGGCATTGTGAAAGCGTCTAAGGATGCAAATATAAAAAGGAAGAAATTTTCTGCTCTAAAAGAGTTTATATTCTAATAGGAAAAAGCATTTTTATAGACTAATAGTTGGCAAAAGGAATACTGAGGACACACAGGGCTTAAAAATTGATCCAGAATCCAGTTAATTGAAATGCCCTCACTATCATAGTAGCAATGTGATAATTAACTTAGCTGCAAGAACTGGAAAGGGAGGGAGGGCCTACATTACCAGTGGCAAAGTAGATGGCAAAATAGATGGATGGGAAGTTAAATGTGATGTGAAGCATCTTCTTAATTTGTGGGTCTGGAGCTGGTTATATATTGTGGATTAATTGAGTTTGTACTCACTAGTCAAGACAACCAAATACTAGGGCAAGACTTTCAGAGCTGAGTGGATTACAATCTCTAGGGACTGAAGGCATTTTTAAAGAATTTTAAAGAGTAGTTTCTATGGAATGTAAGTTCCTGTAGGATTTCTTTTTTGTCTTTGTATCAGCAAAAACTAACAGAATACCTCACAAATAATAGGTATTAATTAAATATTTATTGATTTGGGGATGGGCTATATTTTAGAAATCATCTATAAAGCCATGTTGTATTTATTTAGGTTTTCAGTGCCTACTTCTTATAAAGCATTCTCAGTAAATATTTGTTGAATGAATGAGTAAATATATCCTTAATTGGTTTAATTTGTTGATAATTATGTTGGATTTCTCCTCTCCATGACACTAGTATCTGTCCAAATTGATTAGCCACATCTAAATATCTCTGGACACATGCTTCTATTTTTGGATCAGTCCAAAACACATTTTAAGAACAGTTTAAAATGTCTTCATTTATTAATCACATGCATGGAGTACTAAGGAAGAAAGTATATAATTGTAATTCAAAGCACTTTTTATTTAACACTGCTAATGTTAACAATCTTCAGGAGGCTACAGAGGTGAAATCATTTCATTGAATCAAAGCTGACTTATCCAACAAGTCTGTTTCAAGTCTAAGTAACATTCATGTGGACATGATTAGGAATTAAATTGGGCAGGAACACATAATAGCACTAGTACCTTTGCTCTGACTTTCTGTTCCTTGTAATTACACACAAAAAAAATCACAGGGAATAAACTTTGGGGCTAGTATATTTCTTGCCTCTCCTTTCCTTTTAACTAAGGGGCTGGGTTTTATACTAAAACCTCAAAGGTGAAACTGGGTAATAATTACTCCTTCTAGGTGAAATGTTTTCCATGCCCTAGTTTGTCTCTATAATTCTGCTCTCCTACTAATCAATCATCTCATGAAGGTATGCATTCCTTCTAATCATGCACTTCACAATCCATCCATAAATGCTAAGCCTGCATAATTCTATACATGTTCTATCATAGAATAACAGTGAAGAGATCAGTGGTCTGCTCTACATGCAGATTGGATTGCTTGAAGTTTTTTGCCATCACAAGGATAGCAATGGTCTTCATTTGCTTTTACTATGACTAGCCTTTTTATTCTGTCATATATTTCTTTGAAAACATTCTTCTATCACTTTTCCTTTTTACTTATGACATAATTCGTTACTTGTAATGTGTCGCAATCTCCTCCATATACAAAAAATGTGACAACTGAATGTCTTATTTATCGACTTGATTCTCATTTATTTCAATTCTTTGAAGACTGTGTTTTTCCATTAGTACAATCTAGGTTATCCAATGAGTAGAATACTAGACATGGAGTCAGTAAGACAATTCAAATCTATACTCATATCATTCTTAGCTAGGTGACTTTGGGAAATCATGTAACTTCTGTGTGCCTCAATTTGCTGAACTACAAATTGGTGATAATAGCATTTACTTTACAGGTTTGTTGGAGTATTAAATAAAACGACATTTTGAAAGTACCACAGTCCCTGGCACATAATTAGTGGTTTAAGAAATGTTCCCTTTGGAGCAGCTAGGTGGTGCAGTGGATAGAGTACCAGTCCTGAAGTCAGGAAGTCCTGTATTCAAATTTGACTTCAGACACTTAATATGTCCTAGCTGTGTGACCCTGGGCAAGTCACTTAACTCCAGTTGCCTCAGCAAAAAAGAAAAAAAAATGTTCCCTTCCCTGTCTCACTACTTCCAATAATTTGGAGCCATAAAACAACACAAGAATAATACAGATATTAAAAAGAAAACATTAAATATAAGACAGCCTAAACAAATCATGATTTGTCTTTTCAGAAAATTAAAATTTCCTCTGTTTCAAGGAAAAACCTGGGTTATTAAAAAGAATTTTGCAGTTTCCCAAAAGAACTTCTTTCTCATATCCAATTCTGAATCCAGATTTTTTTTTTGGGGGGGTGGGGGGATGGGGCAAGGCAATTATGGTTAAATGACTTGTTCAAGACCACACATTAGTAAGTATTAAATGTCTGAGGTCTGATTTGAACTCAGGTCCTGTGACTTCAGGTCCAATACTCTATCCACTGCATCATCTAGCTGTCCCTCAGATTATTTTTTTTATTTCTCTTACATGCACACACACACACACACACACACACACCCTCCCAGGCATATACATACATGCATGTACAAAACCCAATCACATATGTGTATACAATACACACATGTACATATATTTATATAAAGCTATGCATATAATCACATGTGTATGTAATATACATGTGTATACTTGTTTATATAAAACTATATATTGTACATATATGTGTATTTAGAAACAAATATATATGTATATATAAATATATTTGCATATATATACACATATACTGGGAATATATTTGCTTGTACAGGTTTATATACACACATGTTATGTGTGTGTAAGCATAGACAAACACACATGTATATTTTAAGAGCTGTTAAGAAGTCCTCTGAACTTATCTTTCTTAGTTGCCATATTTTCAAGAAGCAGTGGACCCAGAACATGTAATATTTCCTGACTGTTGAGGACAAACATAATTTGTTATCTGCAAACCAAGCTAAATTTCCTGTGTGTCCTTAAGAGGCAGGATAGGTGCTACCCAATCTGTATCAGCCTGGGAAATGCTTGTGTATTTGGAGTCCTTTGCAGATGAAACTATCCAATCTTCATTATTTAGCAATTCCCAAGGGAGAAGAATGTGGCTTTTGCCATTGCCTTGTTCCTCCCCTTCCCAGGGGTACCTTTCTTCTCCCCTGCCCTTCCTGTTTTCTCCTCCTCTCTTGCAGTACTGTCATAAATATGCAAACTTCCATAGCAACTGTGAACTCTTGGGGTTTCTCATTCACATTCATTTTTCCTGTAATAAAACTCATTTTCACGTAAATTTCATGATTTGATTGCCTATTGACAATATATATTCCCATGGCTGAATTCACGCTGTAGTTTGTCAATACAATGGCCTACCCTCATCAGACTTTTTTCAATAGCTTGATTTTTCAAATGTGAATAATTAGGACAGATGTTTGGATAATTAGGTCACATTTTTTTAGGTGATTATATATCTCACTCATTATATCTTGATTTGTTTCCATACACACCAAAGATTAAAAGTCATCAGCAAACATTTCTTAGGTGCATCAGATACTACTTAATGCAAAGGATAAAAAGAAAGGAAAAAATAGTCCTTATCCTTACTGAGCTTTAATTCAAATGTGGGAGACATGTAAATAACAGGATATACATAAAATGTACACTGAAGCAATCACAGAGGTTGGAAATAGAAAGAGCAGGATTGGAAAGACAAGCAGTAAGCCTCCTGTAGAGGGTAAGATTTGAGTTGTGTGCTGAGGAAAGCCCAAGAGGAAAAAGGTAGAAGAGAAAACATTCTTTCATCTATTACATGGGTAAAGATACAGAAATATGAGATAGTTGTGTGCAAGTTATCCAACATAACTGGATCATACAGTGTGTATGATGCAGTATAATAAAGTGTAAAGATGGTTCAAGATATTAAAAAAAAAACTTTGAATGCCAGAGGACTTTACAATTGAGTGTGTGTATGGGGGCTGAGGTAGAGTATAAAAGCAATATTATTGGACTTCCATTTTAGAAAAATTATTTTGGCAGCTGAGTGGAGGATGGATTAGCTTGGGGAGAGATTTGAGGCTAACATACTGATTAGAAGTCTGTTGCAACACCATTATACATTGTCAAAGGATTCACAAAAGAAGAATTGCAACTATTAACAATCACATGAAGTAATGCTCCAAATTGCTAAAAAGAAGATGAAGAAGAAGAAGAAGAAGAAAAGAAAAAAAGGAAAAGCAAGTTAAAATCCATAAGGTTTTACCTCAAACTCAACAAATTGTTAAAGATATCAAAGATAAAAATAGTTTGAAGGAAAAGATAGGTACATCGTTACATTGTTGTTGTGGGTAGGGATATGAACTGGTAAAAGCATTATGGAAAGCAATTTTGAATTATGCAAACATACATCCCTATCCTTTAATCTGGTGTTTCTACTCATAGGCATATGAAGTCACTGACAGAGAACTATATACAAATAAATATATTTATAGTATCATTTTTTTGTGTGTCTGATCACAAAGAACTGAAAACATTAGTGAAACCTATATACTGGAGAATGAATAAAAAATTATGATGGATGAATGTAATGCAATATTACTATATTTTAAGAAATGACAAATAGAATGAATATAGAGAAGCATTAAGTTCTATAAATTTATGCTAAGTAAAGAAAGATCCACAAAAAAACTCTATACATAATGACTTCAACGATATTAATATATTAAAAAACTATAAAATATTAATATTTTAATACTGAAAATAAGAATAAAAAGCTTGGACCTAAAGAATGATGTGAGAAGATACCTCTCCTAACTTAGGCATCCACAGATATGGTATAAATTCATATAACATATTTTCCCCCAATATGTTGATTTTTTTTTTTTTGCATTTTGTTATTGCATATGCTATCACATAAATTATTATGTGAGGTTATTCTTTGTGTGAGGGGGTAGGGTCAGGGAAAATGTAGGCATTTAGAAACAAAGGACATAATTAAATGAAGATTGTACTACTATCACTTGTATAGCATTTTAAAGTATAACACTTTACATGTATTAAACTCATTTGATTCTCACAACAATGAGGTAAGTGCTCTTATTGTCTTCTTAGAGATAAAGAATCAGAAATACAGAGAACTTGAATTTCATGACTACAGAGAAAGGGATGCATATAGGAAATATTGTGCAGATTTAAATAACAAGAAGTGGCAACAGATCAGATATGTGGGGTGAATGAGAATGAAGTCAAGATAGCAATGAGGTTGTGAACCTGGATGACTGGGAAATAGATGTCTTGTTGACAATGATATGGAAATTTTGAAAAGGAGAAGATTTTGGGGAAAAGAAAATGAGTTCTCTGTTCGACATGAAATTCAGAAGATTGTAAGATATATAGTCTGAGAAACTGGAAATGTGTACTGGAGATTAAGAGAAAGATTGAGACTAGACTTTTGGATGTGGGAATCATTTTAATTGGGATAATTGAGTCTACAGGGACTATGAGATCACCAAGTGAGATAGAAAGGGAAAGAAAAAATGATTCAATGTAACACTTTGGGCTATATCCTTCCTTAGTGAAAATGTCACATTTATTGAAATCTTTAGATAAAATGTTTTTCAATAAACAAGTTTATTGAGTAGTTATTTTACACATAATGCTACCCCATGGGTATTTAGAAGAATGAACAACCCAGTTTCATTTGGCTTACTCATGCTCTCTTCTTCAAAGTTTCTCTCAATATATGTATTCACCTGTTTCTATGTTGTATCTTTCCAAGTAGCATGTAAGTACTTTGAGGTCAGAACATGATTTTTATTTTGTTAGTGTATCCTTGGTGCCAGGATAGGAATCTTTTATGTAAATGCTTATTGGATTTGAAAATATAATCCTCTTCTTCATGTGGTTTCCAATAGTTTGGAAACAAGCTTGAGGTCTTGTTCGTTACAATTAGGTTTCAATTATTTTCAAAATCAAAATTTAAGAGTCTATAGTATCTCCAATTTTAAAACAAAATATTTTTGTCCAAGAGTGTATTACTTTTCATTGTACAACCAAAAATAATGAAACAAGCATCCTTTACTTTATAGGTAATCTAAAAGACAGATAAGCTACTACATAGAATGATAATCTAAATAAGTGGATTATTAAAGTTAATGGATATGTTCAACCACTTTATCTCTATTTTTCCAAAAGCCAGTCAATGCTTAACTTGCTTGGATTCAACCATGATTCTTGTATGTGTCTGATCTTAGCTTTCGATGGCAGCAGGAATGTACTTGAAAAAAATATCTTTTTTTTTTCTGTTTTCACATTTTTTAAAACTCTATTCAGAGTGTCTTAAAAGTCTCAGTATAGCTTTCAGTTTTATAAAGGCTACAAATACACAAAAATATTATTTCAAAGTTTAATTGTTTAGATTTTATTTATACTTATATAGCTTTATGAATTTTCAATAATGGATTTTTTATTTTAATTTAATTATCTGAATGACACTTTCTCAGAATGATGGATTAGTAGAAGAGGTCCTGTTGCTTTGTCATCTCAATTACCTAATCTATCTTACTAAAACCTTTTCTTGTGAGGATTTATCCAAACTCCTGAAAAAACATCAAAATCTTGGTTTTTTGACAGTTTTAAGACTAGGATTACAAATGCATTTCTTTTTTTAAAAAAAGTATGTGTGCTAATTAAGTTTATTTTTAAATGTTTTTAAAATTTATTCTTAATACACATTGCATTATGAATCATGTTAGGAGAGAAAAATCAGAGCAAAATGGGAAAACCATGGGAGAGAAATAAAACAGAAAAGTAAACATAGCATGTGTTGATTTACATTCAATCACAATAGTTCATTTTATGGATGCAGATGGCATTTTCTGATCAAAGTCTATTGGGATTTCATTGGATCACCGAACCACTGAGAAGATCATAGTTGATCATTGCAAATTCTTGCTGTTATTATGTATAATGGGGGCAGGTAGGTGGTATGGTGGTTAGAGCACCAGCCCTGAAGTCAGGAGGATCTAAATTCAAATCTGGTCTCAGACACTTAACACTGTGTGACTCTAGGCAAGTCACTTAATCCCAATTGCCTCAAGCAAAAAAATTAAATTAAATATTATGCATAATAGATTTCTAGATCTCTTTGTTTCATTCAACATCAGATCATGAACATCTTCCCAGGCCTTTCTAAAATCAGCTTGTTTATTATTTTTTAAGGAACAATAATATTCCATTATCTTCATATACCACAACTTGTTCAGCCATTCCCCAACTGATGGGCATCTACTAATTTTCCAATTCTTTGCTACCATAAAAAGAGCTGCTACAAACATTTTTGCATATGTGGGACCTTTTCTATCCTCTATGATTTCCTTGGGATATAGATGCTATAATGGGACAGCTGGGTCAAAGAGTATGCAGTTTTATAGAATTTTGGACATAGTTCCAGATTGTTCTCCAGAATGGTTGGATCATTTCACAATTCCATCAAAAATGCATTAATGTCTCAGTTTTTCCACATTCTCACCAATATTTATCATTTTTTTGCTGTCATCTTAACAAATCTAAGAGGTAGGAGATTGTTTTAATTTGCATTTCTCTAATCAATAGTGATTCAGACCACTTTTTCATATCATAATAGAGGGCTTTAATTTCTTCATCTGAAAACTGTTTATATCCTTTGACCATTTATCAATTGGGGAATGACTTGTATTCTTATAAATTTGACACAGTTCTTATATATTTTAGAAAGGCAAACTCTATCATAAACACTGACTGTAAAGATTTTTTCCCAACTTTGTACATCCCTTTTAATCTTGTTTTTGTTGGTTTTGTTTGTGCAAAAACCTTTCAATTTAATGTAATGAAAGTTGTCTATTTTGCCTTTCATAATGTTCTCTAGTTCTTCTTTGGTCATAAATTGCTTCCTTGTCCAAGTACCTGAGAGGTAAATTATCCCTTGCTCTCCTAATTTGTTTATTGTATCATCCTTTATGCCCAAATCATATATGCATTTTGGCATTATTTTGGTATGTGAGATGTAGGTCTATGATGAGTTTCTGACATATTGTTTTCCAGTTTTCCCAGAAATTTTATCAAATAATGAATTATTTCAGAAATTGCACTTTAAGGGTTTATCAAATACTAGATTACTGTAGGCCTTAATTATTGTGTCATGTGTTTCTAATCTATTCTCCTGATCCACCACTCCATTTTTCAGCTAATATTAAATGTTTTTGATGACTGCTGCTTTATAAGATAGTTTTAGGTTTGGTATTGCTTAGCCACCATTCTTTGTATTTTTTTTTTCATTAATTCACTTGATATTCTTGACCTTTTTTTTTTCTTTCAGATGAATTTTGTTGTTATTTTCTTCTAGTTCTATAAAATAATTTTTTGGCAGTTGGATTGGTATGATGATGAAAAAGAAGACCAATATATGCAGAATGGTCATTTTAATTATATTAGGTCAGTGTACCCAAGAGCAATCGATATTTTTCTAATTGTTTAGATCTGACATCATTTGTAAGAGAAGTGTTCTGTAGTTGTGTTCATATAGTTCTTGGGTTTGTCTAGGCAGGTAGACCTCCCAGTTGTTTTATTTTGTCTACTGTTACTTTAAATGGAATTTCTCTATCTCTTGCTGCTGGGTTTTGTCAGTAATATATAGAAATGCTGATGATTTGTGTGGGTTTATTTTATATCCTGAAACTTTGTTAAAGCTGTGAATTGTTTCAAGTGTTTGTTGTTGTTGTTGTTGTATTTTTATTTATTTATTTATTTTTTTGGCTGAGGCAAATGGGGTTAAGTGACTTGCTAAGGGTCACACAACTAGGAAATGTTAAGTATTTGAGGTCAGATTTGAACTCAAGTTCTCCTGATTTCAGGGTTGGTGCTCTATCCACTGCACCACCTAGCTGCTCCTTCCTTTTCTCTTTTAATAAGATCTATTTTTACTTTTGCTTTATCTAAGATCAGAATTGCTACCCTTAATTCAGCTGAAGCATAATAACTTCTGTTCCAGCCTTTTACTTTTAAACTGTATGTATCTCTCTGTGTCAAATGTGTTTCTTGTAAACAATATATTATTTGTTTATATTCTGTTTTTTAATCCATTCTGCCATTTGTTGTTGTTTTATGGGGAAGTTAATTTCATTCACATTCACAGTTATGATCATTAGCTTTGTATTTCCCTACATCCTATTTTCTACTCTGTATATACTTTTATTCTCTCTTTCCATTCTATCATTAGTAGTGTTCTTTCCCACCCCACCCACTAACTTATTTTCTATCACTCCTCCTTCTCTTTTAGTGTTTTTCTTAATCCACTCTACCCACTACCTTATCTTTTATCACCTCTTCCCCCCCTTTTTATCTTTTTTTCTAGTGTTTCTTTTCTCCTTTTTTTCCTGTCCCTCCCTTTTATTTCCTCTTTATCATCCTACTTCTTTATAGTATTAGATAAATTTCTATATCCATCTGAATCATTAGATGCAAAAACTTAGAGTAAAAATTGATGAAATCAAACTTCAGACAATGCTTATCCACCTTCCTTCTTTCTGTGGATTATACTAGATCTTTTGTACTTCTTCATATGATCTAATTATCCCTTTATACCTCTCCTTTCTTCTTTTTCCAGTACAGACCTTTTTCAATCCCTTAATGTCTTTTTCTTTGATGTCATCACATCAGAGTCCATTCACAACTACACTCTCTGTCCATGTGATGCCCTGTTCTGTCTGCCCCAGTGACAGATAGTTCTGTAGAGTTACAGATATCATTTTCCCATCTAGAGATGTAAACAGTTTAACTTTTATATATTGCATATTATATATATATATATATATGTATACACATATATATGTAAATTTCTATTTACCTTTCTATGTGTCTCTTGAATCTTATGTTTGTATATAAAATACTCTATTTAGTTTTGCATTTTTTTGAATAGAAATTATTGAAAATCTCTTACTTCACTGAAGATCCATCATCTTTCCTGAAAGATGATGCTCTCTCTTGCTAGGTAGTTCATTCTTGCTTGTACCCCTAGATCCTTTACTTTCCTGAATATGGTATTCCAGGCCTTCATATTCTTTATTGTAGTAGTTGCCAGATCCTAGGTAATCCTGACTGTTACTCCGAATTATTTTTGTCTGGTAGCTAGTTCACAATATTTCCTCCTTGAGATTGTAGTTCTGGAGTTTTGCAGCAGTGTTCCTTGAGGTTTTCCTTTTGGGATCTCTTTCCAAAGATGATTGATGGATTCTTTCAACAACTATTTCATACTCAGTTTCTAGAATATTGGAGCTGTGTTCTTCAATGATCTCATGAAGAATGCTATTTAGGCTCTTTTTTTGGTCATGGCCTATAATTTTTAAATTTTCTATTCTGAATCTAGGTTTCCTATTTTTCCAATGAGGTATTTCATATTTTCTTCTATTTTTCCATTATTTTTAGTTTGTTTGATTCTTGCTGTCCCACATTTGCCTCATTCTAGTTCTAGTTTTTAATGTGTGATTTTCTTCAGTGAGTTTCTTTATCTCATTTTCCATTTGGTTAATTCTACTTTTGAAGGTGGTGTTTTTTTCAGTGGATTATTTTTTTTCCCATTTGGCCAATAGTATTTTTTAAGGAGTTGTTTTCTTCAGTCAACTTTTTCTCCTTCTTTTCAAGGCTGTTAACTCTTGCATACTTCTCATTTCCTTTCTCATTTTTTTTCTTCTACCTTTCTTATTTCCCTTTTAAAATCTTTTATGAGTACTTCCAAGAAACCTCTTTGAGATTGAGACCAATTCATGTCACTCTTTGAGATTTCTTCTGTGTACATTTTGTCCTTGTCTGAATCAGTGTTTTGGTCTTCCCTGTCACCAAGTAGCTTTCTTTGGTTGTGTTTTTTTTTACTTGCCTTTTATTTTGTATTTTCTGTTTTGATACTTCAAAGCTCTGCTTCTGGGGTAAAGGGGCTATTGTCCCAAGCTTCTTGTGAAGCTCTGAGCTTTGACTTTGAGCATAGGGTCCCTTTGTGTTTGCAGGATGTAGTTTTGCCTCCTTTTTTTTCAGGAAATATCATGATTTCCCAGAGTTTTCCTTTTGAGGTGCCCACTGGTTTGCTCTTTCCTCAGCCAGGACAGAGATTCTAGATGTTGATTTGCTGTAATTAAGACCCTTGCACCATCTTTTCCAGAATCTGTCTGAGCTGGGTTGAACACTATTTTCACTTCAGTGAGACTGACCTTTCTTTATGTTTTCCCAATCTATCTTGAGCTGGAGAGTGGTTTCATTCCTTTAGATTCCGTTCAGAGCTTGGTTTCACATTGTTTTCCAGGAAAACTGGGAGAGGTCGGGCAGCTTCTTGACTTTACTCTGCCATATTGGCTCCACTCCCCAGAAGTCTCAGAAATAATATCTTGAGGATTCATTCTTGCTTGTTTGCTTTTAGCATTGCTTTACTAAAACATTCAGGAAAAAATTAAATTTTATTGATCATGCAGCCAAAAAAACACTACTGTAAGAGTATGCTGATAAAATAACTGATTTATCTCCATAAAGTGTCTTATTAATGGAAAATAATTTGTATTTATATAAAACCCAGGCCTTTAAAGGCCACTGATGGAATACTGATTTTTTTTTTTTGTAATAAATACAGGTTTATCACTTCATTTGTATTCTGGGTAGTATTAAAGCAAATCATTATTCAACTGAGTGGCTTCCCTGTTAACATCCTTGATAGTGATAATCAGACATTTGCTTAACTAATAGCCCAGAATCAAGGGTTTAAATGAAAGATAATCATGAATATAGTAGAGTTGTTTTTGATAATTGAAACCACCTTCATTATTTTCCTTTAACTCTTGCGGCAGTTAATAAATGTTTTTAATGGCATAGAAAAAAGTATTTAGAAGTCTGAAGGGTCAGGTGATCAGTTATATATTTTGTTTGATTTCATTTGTAAGCTATTGCCCCAACATGGATAATTTCACTTCTATTGTGAAATTGGATTGATAATTATTCCTCTTTGTTCTAGAGATCAAGGAGGCAATTCTCTGTTGAATTACTGAAAATAAATTGAGGGCTGACAGTATTATTTATGGTGTTAGAAGTAATCTAGAGTGATCATTATCTAGTCCAGTCACAAAAATAAAAAGGTGACTAAGACTTGAAAATTAACAATTGAAGGCTCATGAAATGTCATTTGACTTAAAATACATAAAACATTATCTCTTTTCTGTTTCTTAGCACTTTGTTACATTGATTTTCAAAGAACTGTATGTTTTGTTGATGTTGGCAGGATATATTACATAAAGTTTATGGTCTCTTAACTTAATGATTTGAAAAATAGGAGAAATTTCAAAGAAGTAACAGGATTTAATAATGTATATACTTAGCAAATGTGACCAAGATTCCCTGTCATGGGGAATTGATTTAGCATTATATTTAGAGTACATGTTTATACAGAGTACATGGAAAATTAGGCTCTAGTTCAAAGTACATATGGCAATTGTGAACATTAACTAGTTTTGGAAAACCTATTGTTAAAGAATTCCAAAATTTGCAATAGGCATGCTATGGCTTGCTGCTGGGATCTTTGGATACAGAATGTGCCTTTCTTCAGTATGTTCAGTTTTCTTTAGCTCCTGATGCAAACATTGCTATTTAACACTTCTGATCCTAGGACTGATAACAAGTTATACTTTTCTAATCCATCAAAGTTTATCTTTTCTTCTGTTCTCTGATCAAAAAGGATGGAGTGGTGGGGGTATATTTTATTTTCTCCTATTTCACCTGATCCTTCTCCCAAGCACGTTATTCTTTTTTTTTTTTTTTTTTTTTTTTTTTGCTTTTTGATGAAGCAATTGAGATTAAGTGACTTGCCCAGGGTCACACAACTAGGAAATGTTAAGTGTCTGAGACCAGATTTGAACTCAGGTCTTGCTGACTTCAGAGCTGGTGCTCTATCCACTGTGCAACCTAGCTGCCCCCCAAGCACTTTCTTCTAAGAAGACTGGCTTGAATTGCTGTCTCTCTAAGTTTATAGTCACTTAAATACAGGTTTTCAAACTTGCTGACTAGTTTATGGAAGGACCAAAAGGTCTGACAGATTATCCATTAGTTTCATGTCTTTTAATTGATTCACCAGATGTTTCTTCACCTGATAAAGATACAAGGACTATGCAATTTCACTTACTTTATGTACAGTAAGACAATTGACAAAATTGATTTACCTTTTCCTTCATTCTCCCCACCCATGTACATACAGTTTTGTATTAGTAATATATTAAAGATGTCGTAAATGCAATATATATCTCTTAGCGAATATTTTTATCATTTTAATATCTGAAATAACACTTTCTCCTTTCATTACATATACCTTACATTTATTATGCCATTTGATAATTAACTCATTTGTAGGTCATCTACAAAGGTCATAAAAGAAAACATTTTTTTTAAACTAAGTATATAGGACAAATACAAAATAATATACTATGTGAGATCTGAAGGCAAAGTTTGCTTCCAACTAGGGAATAGGGGGATGCTTCATGGAAGTGATAGTGAATGAAATAGAGACTGCTTAGAGGAATGTAACAGAATAAGATAGGAAAAAGAAAAGGTAGCTCTAGATTGTAGAAATCCTTGAATGTCAAACAAATATAGTTTTGAACTTTATATCTAGTATTTAGGTAGTGTTTTAAGATTTGCAAAGCACTTTTACATATTTTAAGTCCTTTCAATCCTCACAATAACCCTGTGAGTTAGGTGATATAATTATCTCCATTTACAGGTAAAGAAACTGAAGGACTGAGAGGATAAATGACTTGTTTAGAGTGACACAACTATTAAGTATCTGGGTCAGGATTGAAACTCTGGTCTTCCTGACCCTATGTCTTGTAATCTATCCACTGTCACCTGGTTACTTGCTTGTAAGCATTATGTAGGCACTGATGATATTTGAAGACAAGAATGATTTGACAATATCTCTGTATAAGGAATTACTCTTTCAGCCATATGAATGGTGTTTGATAAGAAGTGAGAATCTGTAGGAAAATCTGTTAGGAAGGTAGAAAGAAAGAAAGAATGAAAAAAAAAAGACGGTTATGTCATTAACCAATGTGCTTCTTTATGAGAGCCTTTAAGGTTTTGATAAAGGGGAAATTGAGGGGGTCAGAAAAGAGACAATTTTTAGGAATGGCAGCTCTATGTAAAAAATTACATAAAAGGTTAATACCATGTTCAGACTATTGTTAAAAATATTAAAATCCCCCCAAAAGAATAAATTTGGAGGGTGAAATTTCAGGTAATCTGATACTAAGGTACAGATGAAATAATGATATAATAACTAAATTTTAAGTTACAGGATAATGCATTTGATGTGATTGCTGCTAAAAGCTGGTATATTAGACATTTTATGAGCTCTTAAACATGGAAGAGAATCACTATTAGGAAACATTTATGCAGTTGTTTTTGTTTCCTTTTGATTTATTTTACTTTTCTTTGACAGATGAAGGAGCTGTCAATTCAGACTATACAGAGTTCAGTAAGATAGTTTTCAAAGGCTCTAAAATGGTTTCAGGATGTGATAGAAAGATGGACTGCGGGGGGCGCTAGGTGGTGCAGTGAATAGAGCGCCAGCCCTGAAGTCAGGAGGACCTGAGTTCAAATCTGGTCTCAGACACTTCCTAGCTGTGTTACCCTGGGCAAGTTACTTAACCCCAATTGCCTCAGCAAAAAAAAAAAAAAAAAAAAAGCTAGCTAAATAAACAAACAAACAAACAAATAAATAAAAGAAAGATGGAGTGCAGGACTATACTATTAAGTCATTTACTTCCAGTATTGCATGTTCCTTTGAGTGATTATTTTCTTTTTTTGTCTTCATGTCTCTAATGTTAGCACTATGTCTTATACTTAGAATTTGTTAACGACGAGTTTACATGAATTAATTTGACTAAATGAATGAAACTAAAGAATGTTAAGTAGTAGATAAATGACAACCTGATAGGAAATTTCTTGTAGAATGACATAGAGATTTATCAGTGACTTAAATAAATATATTGATGGTGCAAATTGTCAAACTTTAGGTTATATAAAGCTGGAAAAGATAATAATGTATAAAATAATACTACCTATATATTAATGGATTTATTTTGTTAAATATATCTAAATTATATTTTAATCTGTACTCATGGTTAGATATTTAACAATTCTGGTCTAGGATATTGGACTGGAGCTAACATAATGAATTTAATTTTTAACATATGTTAAATTTAAATTTCAAATGTAGTTCAAAATTCAAATGTAGTAATAGTTTAAAATTTAGAGGAACACAAAATTTTAGATTGTGAAGGCACCTCAAGCCATGTCATTAAGCCTGCAATTGATTAAGAGTTTCTTTGACAGCATTGCCCTAATAAGAAGTTGTCCAGACTGAATAAAGAGTGAAAATGCAAAGTTGGTGAAACATCGTTTGAAATGAGTATAGATAAATATCATCTATGTGTTTTGGAGTAGTGCAAGCTCAATATAGGATAACCGGGTGATTTAGCAACCAAAACCCAATTATTGTGACAGATTCTTTTTTTCTGAGAATAAATTCTTGATTACTAACGGCTGAAAGTTAAAATAAATGAGGATGTTTAACCTATGGAAGAGAATTCTCAATACACAAAATAATTTTAAAATATGAAGGACAAACACAGAGAATACAGATTACAATTGCCTTGCTTATCTTCAGAGAGCATAACTAAGTAAGAATGTGTGGAACACAAAGGCAAAAAGTTTTGGTAATGTAGTAGGAACACTAAATATACCAAGACTCTGCCCCAAGCAGATTAGACTAGTTTGTCCTTAAAAGTTATGGAAGTACTTGGAAAGATTAAATTGGTTTTAGGGACAAAGGCTGGACTATTCATGTGGTTTCCTAATCACTTTAACACAAAATGTCACCATATCTAACTAGTCTTAGTCTTAAGTACTTGACTGGCAGACCTACTTTGGCAATGCTGAAATAACATGATATTGTTCCTGAATATCCTTTCCTTAAAAGGACAAATAAATCCTTTTTTGCTCTATGGATTTTTTGTTTTTTGTTTTTGTTTCAATATCTTAACACCTTCCTAGCTATCTAAACATATCTATCTATAGCTATATCTTGCCTTGGGAGACCTGGTCTGCAACAATTCAGAATAAAAACAAATACAACAAATAAGAACTCCATTTACAAAAAAACAAAACAAAACAAAAAACAAAAATAACCCAGCAGATTCATATTAGAATCATCACCACCAGAACAAACATCAACATCAAACAACAGCTCAGTGTAGAACAACTAAACAACTAGAACAGACCAGTATAAGAATAACAACCACATAAGAAATATCATCAAAATTAGAATAACAACATCAAACAGCTCAGTATTAAAACAAGTACAACAAACATCAAAAAACTCCTCAGTTTGAGAAAAAAGCAAAACCAGAAACAGAATATGCTACCAAATATAACTTGGTATAAATATAACAATAAATAAACACCATAACCCTACAGCCATCACTAACTCTCTCAAATTGTTTATATTTGAATATGGAGGGTGATGTTTCAGGAAATCACTGGGATTGCAAAGACTAATGAAATTAAAGCCAGAAGATGTTTTAGATTTCTAATTCCTGTCTTAATAGATATATGGTATGAAGCAACTCACTGAAATTCTAGGTCTTATCTTACTCCTGTTTAAACTGGAAAAAATACTACCACTCTGTGTACTTCATAGAGTTATTATAAAGAAAGTAGTTTGTACTTGTTAAAATGCTAAAAAAAATATGAGGTTTCTGTGGAAATGAGTTTGAATATTTGAAAATTGACCATCTTTAAGCAGAGTCTGGGTAACTGCTTTCTAGGGATATTGTAGACAAAATTTAAGAAATAGTTGGATAACTAACCTCTGAGATCCCCTTCAACTCTGCAGTTTTCAGAGTGCATGGTTCAATGGTGTTGGCAAAACAGAGTCCAGAAAGTACTCATATCTATCTAGCCTCAGGTGCTGAAAAATGTTGCACAATTATTCTTCTTGAAAAGGAAACAACCTGACCTTTCCCCCCAATTAAATTGGCCAAAGAAGCTACATTGACTACCTTGCCTTCTGCCTCCAACACAGCTGCAACTGTTTCTCCCTCACTTCTGCAATTTGAAAACAAGGTAAAGAGCTTACATATTTCATTGTTACTGACAGCATCGGCCTTAAAAAAATGAATGTTCACAATCTTGGTTTTATATTGGCCATAGCTCATTGATTTTTAGCCTTGGAAGGAAAGCTGGACGTTCCACACAAATACTAGCAGTCTGGACACAAAGTCATTTAATAATTTCTTGTTACTAAAAGCAATACTAGTGCCCCATGTAGCTGGGATATTAGAAGTATGTTTTATTATGAAAGGTCAGGATACCAGACCAATTTGGGGTTCAAACTGGGGGGAAGGAGAGATACATATATAGATACACACACCCCGAGAGAGATACAGAGACAGAGAGAGAAGGAGGAGAGAGAGAAGGAGGAGAGAGAGAGAGAGAGAGAGAGAGAGAGAGAGAGGGAGAGGGAGAGGGAGAGGGAGAGGGAGAGGG
>JAJPUD010008038.1:76112-89588 GCA_023553655.1 Myrmecobius fasciatus
AGAGAGAGAGAGAGAGAGAGAGAGAGAGAGAGAGAGAGAGAAGGACTGAGGCAGAGAATGAGAGACAGAAAGATATGAGAGACAGACTGAGAAAAACAGAAACAGGGAAAAAGACAGAGAGAGAATGGGACAGAATGTAGATTCAATGCCTCTGTCACACTACCTGATTCTTGCTCTTACTGAGAATGGAAGTTTTCTCAGTGGCAGTTCATATAATTTGATGTAGAGTGTTTATAGATTTATTTCTGAAAGAGACCTTTTGAATATCAGCTTGTCTAACATCTGCATTTATAGATGAATAAAATGCAGATTGGATTAGTAGTTATCCACATCTTTCACCACTAGTCACATTGCTTATAGACAGGAAAGCCAGGGTTTGAACCCAATATTTTTAAGTCCAAATGTGATGCTTTCGTGTTATATCATGTAGCTATTCAAAGAAATGGTCAACACTGGCCTACAAATGTCAATAACTTCAGGTATCAGATACTACTAGGAAATGCTCCCATTTTTATAATAGGCCACACAGAGTCAGAAGTGAGATGAAAATCTGTCCTTTAGGAATACAAAGAATTCCAGATTGTTCTGTTTTGATTTTTCAGCTACATAGGTGACTAATAGCTGATTTAAAGTATAATTTTGCTGCATGTTCTTCATAGTCAAATCACAAATCAGAGTTGTCCTAGAATATATGATGTTAACTAGGGCTATTTCTAGAATTAAGTTCTTTACTTGTACATTTACTTGTAAATTTTTGAATTGTAACTCAGATATGGTGGTGGAGGATGCTTCACAAGAACACGAGATATAATATGACAATGAAGTGCTAAGAAAATATAGCCTCAAATAACTGAGATTTCCTTTTACTATATGATCCTCTCCTTGACATCTAAAGCTTTTCAAAGCAAGGCTTTCACTTCCTTTTCCCAAATTATTTCATTTTAACACTCTCCTTTTACACTAACTTCTCCCCACGCTTAGACAGACTCATCAAGGCATTTTCTCTCATTTCTATGTCTGCACAGACTCTCTCAAATGACTAGAAACATTCTTTTCTCAACTCTACATCTTAGAAATGCCAGCTTCCTTTGAGAATTAGCTCAGATGCCACATCCTCTATAAAATCCTGGCCCTCAAGGATTTGAGCTTCCTACTCAAATTAACCTCTGTTTACATGTACATCTTATATCCATCCCATAGCCAGTAGAATGTACATTCTTACATTCTAATCTCCCAAGGGGCAGAGTCTGCTACTTTTCTTTTCTTTTTTTCTTTTTTTGGTGGTCTTCTTGTGTCTATGGTACCTTATACTGAGTAGAAACTTAATAAATGTTTATGTATTGAATTTGATTATATTCCTTGATTAACTCTAATAAAATTTGAAAAAAAATCAAAATATTTACAATTGAATTCATGTGTAAACCTGGTGACTATAAGATAATTAAGTCAAATTCATTTTAATTGAAAGAACACAGAAGTGTACAATTGTAATGAGGGTTAAATATCTACATCCTTCTGAACTAGCAGTGCCTTAAGATTTAAATTAATCCCTTCCATAAAACTAAAGAGACTCAGAAGGTTGAGGGAAATAGAGGAGAATAAATTAGTTCTTGTTTAACCTACAACTTTAACCACAAGGAAAGACAAAGGAGTCAAGTTGGTGATTAGGATAACGAGGGTCTAGGAAAGCTTTGAATAAGAGCCAGTTCATGAAATCCAATGAAAAAATAAAGGTTGGAGACATGATTAAAGCTGAACAGCCAGAGAAAAGAAAAGAAGCGGGTGAGGCCAATTTCCACACCAGGAGTTTTCTTATGCCTGTCTCCTAGCCATATAGTAAAACCACCATACTGAGCTTCTAGTTTTCACTCTAAATTAGCTATGATCTTCCCAAAGGCCATAAGTAGAGCAGCATTTAAGAAGCGTGTTGTTGTTTTATTGTTTAAAACTCTTTCCATCCTCTTTGCTTTATCTTGAAAGATGGGGATAAACTAATAAAACCCGTCTCTCTTAAAATTCAGTGTTCAGGGAGTGACTGTAAACAATTTGTGGGAGATGTGAGTGTGGGAAAAGTTGTTGTTAAATCATTTTAGTCATGGCCAAATTTGTGAGCCGCTTTGGAGTTTTTCTTTGTGAATATATTGGAGAGGTTTGCCATTTCCTTCACCAGTTCATTTTACAGATGAAGAAACTGAGGCAAATAAGTTAAGGTGGCTTTCCAAGGGTCACATAGCTACTATCTGAGGCCAGATTTATACTCAAGAAAATGAATTTTCCTGTTCTCTGGCATAATAGACTATCATTTGTATCACCTAACTCTACTATGAATATAGCTGTAATGAAGTATTAAATATATATATATTCCTTTTTCTTTTTTTTTGTGGTGTTGTTTTCCCCTTTGCAACTAAGAAAATTGTATAAAGTTTGCAGAATTTTTTAGTTGCAGGGATGGGGGATTGATGCCATTATATTCACACATCTAAAATCTAGCAAAATCACCTATCTACTAAGATACAATTCACACAGGGAGAAGAAATGACTATGTTGGAAGGAGAACTTGAGGATGAATCTAAAGTAATCATATTCTTTACACTGATGAAATTAGTGCTGTAAACCACAGAGAAAGAGATAGGATTTAGAAAGCTATCTAGTGTCTGTTTCACCAACACCATGAAACTTCCTGAAAATATGAAATATTTTTGCTATCAATATTCTTTCTACTAGTATTATTCATAAAATAGGAAAATAAATAGAAGATATGAGAAGAGGAGGCTCATTCATGAGTAGAATAATTATATACTTTTGGTGGTATTGAATAGAGAAAAGCATCTTTGCATCCTTTTTGTTACTTGTTCCCAGAGAACTCCGTGAATGATGGGAGGCAAAAAGCAGTAGGATTTTCATGTTATTTGTATATTCATAGATAATAAGTCTATATTTATCATCTTATTACTTTCCATATATGTGAAGATTTCCTATCTTGAAAATAATGAAACATTTTTTGAAAGTTGTTGTTTTGTTTTGTTTTTTCCCTTAAGAGACTATAATATTTGGTATAAAAAGACATCAGGTAAAATCCTAAACTTTGAGATATAAGTATGTTTATTATGTAAAAAAATAATGAAGAAAGAAAAATCACTAACTCCCTCACCCTTTTTATGTGTTTTGAGTATATGGGAAAAATGGAGGATATAAAGAATTGATTCAATTAATAATGTCTGGTACATATTAGATCCTTTACTTCTCTTCTCTTCTCTTCTTTCCTCCTTCCCCTTCCCTTTCCAATTCCCTTCCCTTTCCTCTTCTTTTCCCTTTCCCCTTTCCTTCCCTTTCCCTTCCCTTTCCCCTTTTCCTCCCCCTTCCATTCCCTTCTGTTCTCTTCTCTCTTCCTCAACATTTCCCCAGAAACTTTATATCCTCTACTTACTGGCTATCCAAGTCAATAAGCATTTATTAAGGCCTGACATTGTTCTAAATGAGTGGGATACAAAGAAAGGCAAAAAAAATGATACTGTTCTCAAGGAATTCATAGTCTAATGAGAATAGACAACATATCTGTAAGAAATAACCAGCAGGATGATTTCAGAGAGGCCTGGAGAGACTTACATGAATTGATGCTAAGTGAAATGAGCAGAACCAGGAGATCATTATACAGGGCAACAACAAGACTATTATGATGATTAGTACTGATGGACATGGCTCTCTTCAACAATGAAATGTTTCAAAACAGTTCCAATTGTTCAGTGATGAAAAAGAGTCATCTAAAGCCAGAGAGAAGATGGTAGACCACAACATAGCATTTTCATCCTTTCTGTTGTTGTTTGCTTGCATTTTGTTTTCTTTCTCAGTTTTGTTTTCTTTTTCCTTCTTGATCTGCTTTTTCTTGTGCAGCAAGATAACTGTATAACTATATATACATGTTGGTTTTAACATATATTGCAACATATTTAACATGTATTGGACTACCTATCAACCAAAGGAGAGAGTGGGAGGAAGGAGGGCAAAATTTGGAAGAGAAGGTTTTGCAATGGTCAGTGTTGAAAAATTATCCATGAATATGTTTTGAAAATAAAAAGCTTTAATTAAAAAATAAATAGATAACATGACTATGTACAAATAAGATATGTATAAGATATGTTTTAAGTCACTTTTCAGTTATATTCCTCTGTGAATCTTTTAGAATTTTATTTTTTTCTCAGCTACAAGTAATAAAAAACCAGTCATTTTTGTGAACAAATAACTCTGAGTTACTACCTCACACCTCTTAGATTAGCTAAGATGACAGGAAAAAATTATAAATATTGGAGAAAATTGTTGGTGGAGTTGTGAAATGATCTAGTTCTGGAGAGAAATCTGGAACTATGGCCAAAGGGCTATAAAACTGTGTATACTCCATGACCCAGCAGTGCCACTAGTAAATTTGCATTCCAAGGAAATCATAAAAGAGGGAAAAGTTTGCACATGTGCAAAAAGGTTTCTAGCCACTCTTTTTGTGGTAATAAAGAATTGGAAAATGAGTAGATGCTCATCAATTGGAAGATGGCTGAATAAGCTATGGAATATGAAGGTAATGGAGTATTATTGTTCTATATAAAAGGATAAACAAGCTGATTTTAGAAAGGCCTGGAAAATTTATATGATTTGATGCTGAATGAAACAAGCATAATCAGGAATACTGTGTATTCAATAACAGCAAATATTCATGATTATCAACTATGCATGACTTTGTTCTCCTCAGTGGTTCACTGATCCAAAGATCACAATAGAAAATGTCTTTTGCATCCAGAAAAAAAAAAAAAAAACTATGGAGATTAAATATAAAACAACACATGCTATGTTCACTTCTTTTTTCTGTTTTTTTTCTTTCCTATGATCTAAGGAGAGGCATGTTTATCATTCTCCTGGCCTGTGAGTGCCCATTTTGTGAGTGACCACAAGCATTCTTTTCTGCCCTGGAACTGTGAGAAGGGTCTCTGTTCCACTGTGAATGAAAATTCTGGTATATTATTGCTCTTCCTCATCTTGGAACCAGGACTGTGACCTGGATCCTAGTATGAGGAAAGTAATAGAGTCCCGCCTCAATACTAGGAAAGAGAACCTTGTAATCTTCTGATCTATTATTTGACCCCCTTACCATCTGTGGACTGAAAATTATGGAGTACCCACTGACTATTCCTGGTGTGCTAAAACCGAGGCTATGCTGGCATGGTCCAGGCTGTACTCTTCATCAATGTTACCCAGATGTGACACACCTTTCCTGCTGACATTCTAAGTTGTCTTTGGTGTCTGTGGGCTGAGAGGTTTGGAAACGATTACTGCTGCCTCTGATTCAGTCACCCCAAAGTTTGTTCCTGGTTTATTGAGCCAGGGCTGTACTGCCACAGCCTGTGCTAGACTTGCCATTCTCAGCCTAGTGATACAGATCTTTCCTACTGATCTTCTAAGTTCTTGGGCTGGAAAATTGTTTCATGCAGTGGATAGAGCAACAGCCCTGAAGTCAGGAAGACCTGAGTTCAAATCTGGTCTCAGACACTTAATATTCGCTAGCTGTGTGACCCTGGGCAAGTCACTTAACCTCAATTGCCTCACCAAAAAGGAAAAAAAAAACTTGTTTCACTCAATCTTTTGATGGGTTCTGATGCTCTAGAATTTGGTTAGAGTCATTATTTACAGGTATTTGGAAGGATTTTGTTGTGAGCTCAGCGGAGTCCCTGCCTTTACTTCACCATCCTGTTTTTGCCTTATCTCCTGGCTCTTGTACTAGAGACAAAACTGAAACGGACCATATCAAGCACTGTTTATTTTAACTCATAAAGAACATCTGTACCGGTGGTGGAATCATGAATTCATGACTGCTTAATTCAGTTCCCCAGAGCTGGCTGCCATGGCTATAGATCTGCATTGTATTGGAAAGTGGACAAGCTATGACTGACCATGGCAGAGTAGATGTGTGCAGATGCAGGACCAGAAATAAATCACCACAAGATTTGTGAATGTTTTATGGGTATGGACTTAGACACATGAATCTAGATTTTTAATTTCTTGCTTTGGTCAGCTTCCTTGCAGCTTCCATCAACTGTGAGGTTCAGAATTGTTGACATCTATAGTTCCCCAATCCACTCTCCCGCATCTTCCCCCAAGGATTTTGTTCATTTGTTTGTTTGTTTTTATCCAAAATATAAGGGCAAATTACCTTTTACTTTCATGAATTCCAGAAATCAAGAAATAAAATATTACTGTTGCTAGTAAAATTGTGAATCTAGGCTTCAACCTTTCTTAACTTAGATTCTGATGCACAATTCATTATGCAGCTCCAAGAATAATAATTTGGTTTATATTGAAATATATGTGAGAACTAAAATATCAATGTTTGCTTAGAATAAGCCATTATTAATTTATTTAAATAAATTGCTTAAAAACACCAACTCCTTGTTGTATTAGATAAAAACTTTCCTTCAGTTGTCAATCATTTTATTTTTACAACAGGGAATATTTACATTCTTTTGAGCTAGAATAACTGCTCCAGCTTTAGTGCAGAGGCATCTTAAAACAATCATCTTTAATGGCATTTCTCAGCTGGATAGATTTGCTGCCTAGTACTTCACAGAACTTGTGTCCATAGATTTTACATTGCCTTAACTTAGTTGTTTCAGCAATTACAATGGTGATAGCCTGAAGACAGGCAGTGGTTTTCCACTGTGGGCTGACTTTGGGTTGAATTTTTCATTTATCATCTGATTACACAGCTATAACTTGATCTGAAAGCTACTACAATAGTGGCAAAGAAAAGGGAATCACCTTTAATGTAATTTCTAAAGGAATTGGCAGGATGATTCTTCTGGTATACTTTAAAACCAAATTTGCTTTTTCAAAGTAGCAACCACCACATATCACTAGGTCACGTGTGTGTGTGTGTGTGTGTGTGTGTGTGTGTGTGTGTGTGATCTCAAAGAATAAAAATCTCTGTCATTCATCATTATTGCAATCTGGGTCAAGATAATTTTTGAAGTCTGTCATGTTTTTTGAATACAGTTACCCAGGGAACTATTTCTGTGTTCCACTTAATGAACTGTTTTGTTGAAACAATGGCATACCTATATGAAGAAAATATCATATTAGAAATAATGAATAAAATATAGCTATGGCAGAGTTGTATGTTCAATCTCAAAATGTTAAAACATTAAAAAATATACTGGCACAATTGATTTTGGAAATGTTTAAAATACATAATACCTACATATGTATGAAAGAATGGAGAAATGTTCATCTGTATTTTCTGGCCTAGATGTTTTATCCCATTGATATTTGTTCTGTTTCCTCATAAGCTCCATTATAAAATATAATATAGCTATTATATTTGAACATTTTAATGAATAACACAGAAAATTTTAACTTTTTATATAGAAACCTTGACTAATTTTAACCATTAAGGGACTGAATTTTGAGCAAACAACATTTGAAGTAATGAGATGATTTTTTTTCTTTGTTTAAACAAAACATTTTGTTACTAAAAATCAAAATTGCTTGCTTTCTTGCTTTACTAATGATGATATAAGGAATTCAACTAAAAATAAATTTTACCAAGTCCCATCTCTTCACTTTAGGACTAAGGTCAAATTGGTGGGACAACCAAGTACACTGGCCAAACTTTATCTCTTTATTTGAATCACTATTCTAGAGCTAGTTGATTCCCCAATGGTAGAATTGTCAACAGAAGATAGTCAGTATAATATATATTCCCCCCAAATGACTAAAAGTCTTTCAGAACTACAATATCTTTTTTTGGACATCATTTCTCATTTTTAGTTATGTTTGTACATTAGGGACAGGTTAGACTAAATTATTAACTCTCTTTCTCTTGGCAGATGACATTGCCAAGTGCAAAAGACTGTAGTAGCGTTTATTACATGCTAGGCACTGCTAAGCACTGGAGGTTCAAAGAAAGGAAAAACTAGCCCCTACTCTCACAGGGAATTATTCTAACAGGGTTGGGCAAACAACAGGCAAACAACCATGTATCTACAAGATACACACACACACACACATACACACACACATACACACATGCATGCACATATATATGCTAAATTCATATTATTTTAGTTTTAATATGTGATTTTATTGATAAAACAATCTCACGATGAGCAGCCCCTTGTAGATTAGCACTTAGTTGGCAATTTGAGTCTTAGAAGTTCAATTAGGATGCTAAGATTATATAACTTGCATAGTCACAGAGGACTTGAACTATAATATTTTTAGCTGACTAACTTTCTCTATTTGTTATCTCTTATCTCATTTCTTTGAAAACAAGCAACTGTTCAATCTTTGGAGCATGTAGATCTCTCCCTGTTAGATCTTCAAATTTGTTTTCAAGTCATCAATATCCATTTTTCCTTTTCCTTCCCTTTTTTCTTTGTGAAATATTATTCTACTCTCTAATCTCTTCCACAGATCCTTTTTACTCTATGAATCCTTATTTTGTATGTCTGTTTTTAAGGAATATTTAATTATCCCTGATAACTTGGAGTTAGAAGGTATTATAATGAGAACAGATTATACTTGGATAGAATTGTGCCAGGAAATGCTTACTCAGTTCAAGTCACACCAAATTTCTTCTGGGCCCCATACTTATCAAAATGTTTCATTTTGTTCCTCTGACCTACATGTGGACACATATACATGACCTTTAAGAACCTCAGTAAGACTTTTTCACCCTTAACACTACTTAATCTGACAAATGCACAAAAACTTCCTCACTTTCATTTCAACAATTCTAAACCATATAATTCCCAGGACTATTCTATCCATATGACTTCCCCACCATTCCTGCCTACTAAGTTGATGTCTACAATTTATTTTGCTCAATATAATTTTTTCTTATCTTGCCAACTACCTTTTCCATTTCCTTTTCATGAATTCTTATTCTTGAGAACTCTTCAGGTTCTCACTTTTCAATCACTTTTTAATTTTTTTCCTGCCCAAATTCAATTTCTGCCTTCATTCACAAATCTTAACTATTCCTTTTCCTCCTTTACTTACATTCCTTTAATGATAAGATTTCTGACTAAAGTTTAAAAAAAAGGGGGGGGGGAGCATAATATGAATACTAACAGTCGGGAAATCTCTCTGACTTTAAAAGTAACCACCTATTGGTGTGTCTTGAGGTCTGAAATGTTCCCATTGGACTGAGGATTGGGGTTGGGGTACGAAGGGAGAAGAGAACCAGTCACAAAGGACACTGCTCAATTTGTGGACAGAAGAGAAAAGAAAAAGATGGGTTTAATAAGGTTGACAATACCATCCTACTTTGAAGAAAAAACATGGTTTTTTTTATTAAAGATTTTTACTTGCATAACATATGTATGGGTAGTTCTTCAACATTGATCCTTACAAAGCTTTCCTTTACAAATTTTCCCCCCCTAGTCCCTTCCCCTCCCCTAGATGGCAGGAAGTCCACTACATGTAAATTATATTAAAATACTTGACAAGTCGAATATATGTATACATATTTCCATACTTATCTTGCTGTGCAAGAACAATTGTATCTACATGAACAAAAAATATCTGAGAAAGGAAACCCAATGCAAAGAAACATTGATAGAGATCATGGAAATTATGTGTTGTGGTCCACATTTCATATCCCTCTCTCTGGGTATATATGACTTTCTTCAGTGAACAGAACAATTGGAGCTGGTTTGAAGCATTTCATTGTTGAAGAGAGCCATGTCTATCAGAATTGATCATCATATAGTATTGTTGCTGTGTATAATGATCTCCTGGTTCTTCTCGTTTCACTCAGCATCAGTTCATGTAAGTCTCTCCAGGCCTCTCTGAAATCGTTTTGCTGGTCGTTTCTTACAGAACAATAATATTCCATAACATTCATATACCATAATTTATTCAGCCACTCTCCAATTGATGGGCATCCCTTCAGTTTCCAGTTTCTAGCCACTACAAAAAGGGCTGCCACAAACATTCTTGCACATGTGGGAGTCTTTCCCTCCTCTAAGATCTCTTTGGGATATAGGCCCAGTAGAAACACTGCTGGGTCAAAGGGTATGCACAGTTTGACAACTTTTTGAGCATAGCTCCAAATTGCTCTCCAGAATGGTTGGATCTGTTCACAGTTCCACCAACAATGTATTAGTGTCCCAGTTTTCCCACATTCCCTCCAACATTCATCGTTATCTTTTCCTGTCATTTTAGCCAATCTGACAGGTGTGTAGTGGTACCTCAGAGTTGTCTTAATTTGCATTTCTCTAATCAATAGTGATTTGGAGCACCTTTTCATATGACTAGAAATGGTTTTAATTTCATCATCTGAAAATTGTCTGTTCATATCCCTTGACCATTTATCTATTGGAGAGTGGCTTGAATTCTTATAAATTCTCTATATATTGTAGAAATGAGGCCTTTATCAGAACCATTAAATGTGAAAATGATTTCCCAATTTGATGCTTCCCTCCTAATCTTGTCTGCATTAGTTTTGTTTGTACAGAAACTTTTTAACTTAATATAGTCAAAATTATCTATCTTGTGTTCAATTAAGAGTTACAGATCTTCTTTGGAAATAAATTTATTCCATCTCCACAGGTCTGAGAGGTAAACTATCCTATGTTTCTCTAAGTTGCTTACAATATTACTCTTTATATCTAGATCATGAACCCATTTAGATCTTATCTTTGTATATGGTGTTAAGTGTGGGTCAAGCCCTAGTTTCTTCCACATTAGTTTCCAATTTTCCCAGCAGTTTTTGCCAAATAATGAGTACTTATCCCAAAAGCTTGGGTCTTTCAAACACTAAATTGCTATAGTTATTGCCTAGTTTGTCCTGTGATTCTATCCTATGCCACTGATCGACTGCTTTATTTCTCAGCCAGTACCAAATGGTTTTGATGACCGCTGCTTTATAATACACAACAACATGCTTCTTTACAGGGTGTCAGCCACAAAAAAATCCAGATTGGTAAATCTCTAGACTTTAAAAAAAACAATAATATGTGTGCAATTTAAACTTAAACTTTAATTTAAATTTAAACTTCATGAGAGTAGGATTCTTGGGTTTTAAAGAGCTGACTTAGCTGTCTATGATGTATTGTTGCAGACAGGGAATAATTAGATGCGTAATCTAAGGTGAATTTATGGTGAAACATGAATGAAAGTCTCGTAGCCTGACAAAAATGGTTGGGTTGCTCTCTGATTTGTTGGGATGAATTATCATTGAGATGAGATCACAGATAGGCAGAAACTTTTATTAAACACTTTTTTAGCACTATATTAGTAATCTCTGGTCATTTCTTAACACAGTTTCTGGTACATTGTGGATGCTTAATAAATGTTTATTATTCTGATTAATGTCAACAAAAGGAAACAAAGCCTTTGGATTGTTTTCTAATAAGAAAACAACATAGAAGGAGAACTGGGAAGAAGAAAGTACAATGCAAAAGATGTTCTGGCAGTGTTAGAGATCAAAATCTAGATACAGCATTGAGAAAGACTCTTAAAAGAGTCTATTTTGCTTCCAGGGATATAAACCAAATGTCAACCAGGTAAGGAATAAGAAAGATGGCTGCTGAGGAGAGGCAGCATGATATGACGATGTTTGGGAAATGATGAAAAACAAAAATTACACAAAGAAAGCTCTAGTGCAGATGATATTTTAGAAATTATAAGTAGAAGTCATGGATTTGGATCCTATGCTATAGATCTATTTAAAAAAAGAATGTACAAACATGAAAAAACATGTGGGTTGTCATTTATTTAACAATAAAGGGATTTTATACTTTAATAAAATTATAGCTACAACTAATATTTCAAAAATTTTGGAGACAGAAACATATACACCATTCCATTTCACTTGGAAGAATATTTCTTTAAGTATGGCTACAGAGAGAATTAGTCTCCATGTCTTTCCCTTTCAAGTCCTGTATTAAAGTTATGGCTATATTTGTAGGACATTGCTATCTCTCCCTTTCTCTGCCCAACTATATTACTACATAAAGATAGTATGTGGGAGTAGATATATAGATTGTATCTTAAAAGATTACGAGTATCTATTTAAATATGTTTCAACGTTAAGAGAAAAACAAAAAAAAAACAAAAAACCTTGACCCTTTAAAAAGTGTGTGTCAAAGGCCAGGATTTAAAACTGTTGGAAGCACTTTTTATATAAAAAGAAAATTACTCTCCTACTGATTGGTTAAAAAAAATCCATCATAGAGATTCATGTTGAAAACATGAACACATTATTCTGTTATAATCCTCTTCTTCTTGGCTATGTTTACTTCTATGGAAAAGAAAGTCAATTTTTCTCAGGTTAGAAACACAAAGGTACTGGGTAGCTATATAATACAGAGAGCTAATGGAGAGCTTCTGAGTTGACAATTTTATTTTTTGTTATTGATAACTCATAATTAGACAGGTAAAGCCTCTGAATGGCTGAATAAAATTCACCTTTATTATGCACTCTTGATTATGAATTATCACAAACCATCTTATGGGGATGGAGGCATAATCCTTGAGTTACATAGTTGTGTACTAGTAAGTTTTAACTCCATGAAATATTTGTGTTGAGTTGGAAGGTTGCTTGTTTTTGTTAAATTTGAAAGGAAATATCAGAGTTTTGATTAAGCAGTGATTCATAATGGTTGAATATTAAAGGGATCTATTATATCTATGACTGAGTTCTCCAGATATTGTTAATTGCTTATACAAATATGTGCATGTATGGAGATCAGTAATTATGTTTAATTTATAATAGACTTTAAATTAATTAACATTAAATTTAATTGGTTTTAAGTTAAATTTAAATTAATTTAAAAATTGAATTTAATGTTAAATGATTGACAGTTTAAGATTACTCACAGAATCTCTATTTGCAACTAAAGTTTTTTAATAAGCAATAGAATTTCAGAACATAACAATCACCCTGTGAGGAGTCTGAAGATTTAATTTTTATTCTAGAGAATTTTTTATTGCACAGAAGAAATAAATAAAGAAATAAATAAAGAAATAATAAAAGAATAAAGAAATAATGGGAAAAGAAAACTATTTTGAGAGAATTGCTTAACTCTGTATTTAAAGAAACATTGTAAATAGTATTAAGAAAGTGACCACTATATTGAAAGAAGTAATTGAATGGAGGAACAATGTTTCCAGATCTGAGAATTTAGGCTCAGTACTGTGATACCAAGGTGTGACTCTGAACTAACTCAAAGTTGGGACATAATAAAATTATTATATCTTTTTAAAGTTTTTTTAGATAGTTAATAACCTTGTATACACTAATCTTAGTGCATGTTTAAACAAAAGAAAGGATACCTATCCACTCTATGTACATCCATCCGTATAAAAAGAATACACACATCCACATACATACATACATGCAGAAGGAGAGAAAGACAGAGACAGACAGACAGGTAGAGGCAGCCACACACACACACACACACACACACACACACACACACACACAGAGAG
>JAJPUD010008039.1:7168-26888 GCA_023553655.1 Myrmecobius fasciatus
TAGAAGAGTAGTGAGGAGGTTGGAAGGGAAGTGAGGAGGCTGGAAGGTTGATGAGGAGATTTGAAGAGTTGTAAGGGGGCTGGAAGGGAAGTGAGGAGGCTGGAAAGCTGATAAGGAGACTAGAAGAGTGGTGAGGAGGCTGAAAGAGAGGTGAGGAGGTTGGAAGGAAGGTGAAAAAGTTGGAAGGGAGGTGAGGAAGTTGGAAGGGAAGTGAGGAGGCTGGGAGGGAGGTGAGGAGGTTGGAAGGGAGGTGAAAAGGTTGGAAGGGAGATGAGGAGACTGAAAGGGAGGAGAGGAAGTTGAAAGGTGAAAAGGCTGAAAGGGAGGTGAGGTTGGAAGGGAAATGAGGAGGTTGGAAGGGAGGTGAGGAGGCTGGAAGGCTGATGAGGAGACTAGAAGAGTGGTGAGGAGGCTGGAAAAGAGGTGAGGAGGTTGGAAGGGAGGTGAGGAGGTTGGAAGGGAGGTGAGGAGGTTGGATGGAAGGTAAAGAGACTAGAAGGCTGGTGAAGAGGCTGAATGGGGATGAGGAGACTAGAAGAATGGTGAGGAGGTTGGAAGGGGAATGAAGAGGCTGAAAGGGAAAAGAGATTAGATTGGAAGTTAGGAGGTTGAATGTGAGATGAGGAGGCTATAGTGGGAGAGTCTGAATAGAAGAAAAGGAGTTTGTATGAGAGGCAGGAAGACCATATGGACAATGAGCGGCAGCTAGAGGAGGCTGAATGAAAGGAAGAGGAGAAGGTTGGGAGGTGATCAATGGGAGACCACAGGTAAGAAAGACACCATGGAGGATTAGGGGGCTGCCAGTGTACAGGATATTTAATGGGAAATTTGCAGACCTTGCTTGGGCCATTTACAAGGCTGTTACTTGAGGCTCTCAGTGCAGACTAGAATAAGAGTCTTATGAGGGAATTTGGCCAGGACTTTGTGGAATTGTTTGCTAGTGAGAGGATAGAGGCCAGCCTGCTGGTCAGACAGACTCAGGAGAACTTCAGGAAGCTCAGGACCTCAGACAGCCCTAAGGGAGAACCCTTCCTATGAAGGATCAGGACAGGAGCTGGGGCTGGCCTGCCCAGCATGGGCCTGGAAGAATGGATACACCCATGGGAATGAGGGCAGGTAGGGGGAAGTGGGTGCTGTGGAGTCTCCTTCAGCCTTATGCTTGACTGCAGATCTGGACGAATGTGCCGAGGGACTACATGACTGCCCAGCCCGGGGGATGCTTTGCAAGAATTTGATAGGCACCTTCACTTGCATCTGTCCCCCCGGCCTACAGCCCCGGGCCCATGGTGAAGGCTGCACAGGTAAGAGCCAGAGCCCCAGAGTACGTGTGCCATCTGTCTTCCCATCCTTGTATGTGGTCCCTGTCCCTTAGCCTCTGATTCATTCCCATCCTTCTAGTTCTCTCTCCCCATTTCTCTGCCCTAACCCCTGATCCCATCTGCCCTGCTCCCCGCCCTTACCTATAGCCCAGGGCACCTTCCCAGATAAGGACCAGAACTATCCCCTCCTCTTTGAACTTTATCTCTGTTCCTCTTCTTAGATCTCCCATCATAGCGCCCCTAACTCTGTCCCCCATCTCTGCCTCGTTCCTTCCCTCTAACATTCTCTCCCCATTTTCTTGTTTTCATCCCATCTATCCCCATCTCCGTCCCAGCCTCATCCCTTTAGCCCTGCCCTTCTTCTCTCTTGCCCATCTCTGTCTCCCATCCTTTTTGTCAACCCACTCCAGCATTTAGCGGCACACAGTAGGAGCTTGATAAATGTGAGGTGGCTGACTGAGCTTTCAGGGCCTTGAAAAATTGAAATAAATAGAACAAAATGCTGAGAACTGGAAATGGGAGACAGATATCACTTCAATAGCCATTTATCATCAACCTTCAGCCTTCTTTTCTTCAGGGAAACTAGTCCAGATCTTTAACCTTTCTCCAGAGAACTGGTCTATCATCACCCATGATGATAGATCAGCAGATATTAATTATCTATGGAGGTGGGACAACCCTCTCCTGGACTGTGAACTCCACTAGGGCAAGAGATTAGGTCTTAGCTAACTTTCCCCTGCACCTAGCATCCCTTCTCTAGGCTGAAGAGACAATATTTAGGAGATGGGCATGAGATAACCATAGGTAACTAATGTCTGCCCATGTCACACATATCCAAATGCTAAAAGCCAGATTCCCTGGGGGAAGATGAAGAATCTGGACTCCTTCCCCCAGAGAAAAGATGCTCACCATCTCTCAATGTAGGAAGAGTTTCTTTGGAGGGGACACTGGGCAATTGGTCTTGTTTATGGAGTGGGCAGCCAAGGGAGAGCATAGGAGCCAAGAGGGGAGCTCCATGTCTGTCCTAAAAGCAGAGGGAAGATGCTGGGGAGATCAGGGATGGAAGTCTGAGTGACTGTGACTTGGTGTTTTCTCCCCCTTCAGATGAGAACGAATGCCGAACCCAGCCTGGCCTCTGCTCCAATGGCCGCTGTGTGAACACTGTGGGCAGCTACCACTGTGACTGCAATGAGGGCTTCCAGGCTGGTCCCACAGGCACTGAGTGCCTAGGTAGGTGATCTGAATGCTTCCCCTTCTCCCAAGGCAGATCTCTAAAGGCACTGGCTTCCCCCAGGGTTCCCCCAACTCAGCCTCTCCCCTTAGAATTCTGCCTCTCTATGATCCTCAGAAGGCAGCCATGGTCCTAGAAAGAGCTCTGGACTTAGGGAATCAGAGAAGCTGGGTTCCAGTGCCTACCTCTGACACATGGCTGTCACCATTTGTCCCTGGACAAATCACTTAGTCTCTCTGGACCTCACTTTTTCCATTTGTAAAATAGATATACTAAATCCACACTATTATCCCCAAATTAGGGGCAATTTTGTATAATGGAGAGAACTGTTCTTGGGGTCAGTAAGATCTCATTTTAACACTTGTCTCTGATCCATACTAGTTCTGTGACCACAGCCATATTGCCTCTTATAATACAAGTCAAAGAGCTCTGAACATAATATGTAGTATTTATTATATAGGCTTTCTTGAAATAGAAATGTATTGCTTTATATTTTGAATTCTCTCTTATGTTCTCCTATGCACATGACAATTTTTTTTCTTTCCCTATTTTGTATTTAAGTTTTAAGGAGAGAAATAAAAAATATCCAAGTCAGAGACAAATTGCCAATCTGTATTTGTGGAGAGGATTTCCATACTGGAAGTTCCACATATGGATGAAATCAGAGACCCAGAGCTCCCATCTCTCTGTCCTCACCAAGAAAAAAAGTGCTATATATTTCAGGCTATTTGGGGGAAAGTATCTTGCAGAAAAAAAATAACTTCAGAAATATGGGACATTATTATTTATCTATCATACATTTCCCTTTGATTTCTCCCTAGACACCCGCCAAGGTTCCTGCTTCACTGAAGTACTGCAGACCACATGTCAACTGTCTTCCACCAATCACAATCCAGTCACCAAAGCTGAGTGTTGTTGTGATGGGGGCCGAGGCTGGGGCTCCCTCTGTGAGCTCTGCCCCCTCCCTGGCACTGCCCACTACAGGAAGATGTGCCCTCATGGCTCTGGCTATACCACGGATGGCAGAGGTTAGACACCTCCCAGCTCTGATACCTGTAGCTTTGAACAAGTCACTTTCCCTTCTCTCTGAACCTCAGTTTCCCCTTTAGCAAAAAGGAAATAACAATTCTTACACTGTTTACCTCCTGGTTAGAGGAAAGCACTTTGGAAATCATAAATTATTATAGAAATGATCATTGTTGTTCTCGCCTTGGGGGCATGTCAATGTCCATATATGATTTCTTATTTAGGCTTAATTTATGACAGCAAGTTCAGCCAGGGTCAGTATCTACACAGAAAAAGACCCTTGGAGAACCCCTGGAGGGATGATTATAGACGGTCAAAAAGCCATTCTAAATGTTCATTTCTGCTGAAAACTGCCTCCCTCCTCCCCCCCTTTTTTAAAGATAATCCAGATCAATTAATGAATCCTTAGGGTGTCTTTAATGTCTGAAAAATTGAAATGGGGCTGAGAAGACAGGGAAGTTTCTATACTCTCTGTGGTAGTGGAATATGGCCTTTTCTCAGTTTGGGGAATGAAACCGAGGGGGAGAGAGTCCTGTTTGTGTGTCTTAGGGATGGAAAAATCTCTGGAGAATCAGCATTTGTGCATTAATTAACCATGGCCTATATCAGGAGACAATGTGGATTAGTGGATAGAGCACTAGACTTGGAGTCAAGAAGCTGAGTTATAGCTGCTTTGCAAATAGGAGCATCATTAGGAGATCAGAGAATAAACTGGGAACTCAGGTCAGGTGAGAAAGTGCCATTGTGAGAATCTACTTAAAAACTCAGCCTCAGCTTTTATCATGGAGCCACTGGAAGAAACAGTAAGGTGGAAGTTCTTTTCATTACTAAAACTTCATGCCAGGAACCCCAGAGGATTATGGGGGCCATGGTATGACATGTCTTTCTTGCAGACATTGATGAATGCAAAGTTCTCTCCAACCTCTGTCAAAACGGTCAGTGCATCAACACTATCGGCTCTTTCCGCTGCCATTGTGAGACTGGGTACACGCCTGACATTGCTGGCACAGCCTGTGTGGGTAAGTAGGCTCTATTCCCACCTGACCAGGAAAGAATAGGAATCCTGGAAAATGAGACCAAGTCCAGAGGACACGGTGTAAAGGGAAGAGCTGTGAGATCAGAACAGGAGAGACCAAAATCAAGCCTTGTCTCTAAGACTTACCACTGGGCATTCTGAATTTCTCTGATTCTCAGTGAATTTTGAGAATTCTCATCCATAAAAGGGGGATGATAATGTTTGTACTCCTTGCCTCCCAGGATTGTTATAGGGAAAGCATATACACACATATGTGTATATATGTATATGTGGGGAGAGGGAGAGAGAGAAGAAGGGAGGGAAGGAGAAAGAAACAGAGAGGGAGAGGGAGAAAGGAAAGGGAGAGGGGGAGGAAGGGGGGAAAAGGAGATGGAAAGGGAGGAAGAGAAGGAGAGACACAGAGAGGAGGGAGAAGAGAGGGAGGGGGGAATAAGGAAAGGAAAAGGGAGAGGGAGAGGGAGGGAGAAAGACAGGGTGACAGAGATGGAGGGGGGATTAGGGAGAGACTCAGGAGGGGGAGGGCAGGAGAGAAGGGAAGAAAGGGAGGGGGAATAGGGAGAGGGAGAGGAAGAGAGAGGGAGGGAAAGAGGGAGAGAGAGGAAGAAAGAGTATATCAGACGGGGGGAGGGGGGGTGGGAGAGTTAGAAAAGAAAGAAGAAAAAAAGAAGAAAGGAAGAAGTAGGGAAAGAAGGGAGGGAGGGAGGAAGGAAAGAAAGAGAAAGAGAAGTTCCATAGAAATGAAAATTATTATTAGACATCTGGTCAACAGATGAAGGCCATAGATTCCAGGGCTAAGGCCATGAAGGGTGAGACTTAGAATAGCATTCTAGAATAGCTCTTTAAGAGTCTAGTTTTTAGTTGGAGGTTGAAGATGGACTAAATAAACTCTAAAGACTTCTGAGGGTAACTGAGTTCTACTCTCATGTGTTCATGCTAGGTTCCTCTGTTAGCCTCTTTTATCTATTCACACATTCCTTCCTTCATTCATTCATATATTCCTTCCTTTATTCACACAAACATTCCTTCCTTCATTCATTCATGTAATCCTTCCTCCATTCATACATTCATTCATATATTCAACAAGTGCCTCATCTGATGGGTACTGTGCCAAGTTTATCTAAATAGTTCCTGCCTTCATAGAACTCACACTTTAGAAAGGGGATAAAACACAAAGCCAGATCACTATACATACAATATTCCACTATAAATATGTCAGAGAGGAACAGGAAAAATATCAGGTAGAATGTGAGAGGAGGAGAGGTTATTACTCACGGGGGATCAGGGAAGAGGATCTAAGGTTTGCTTTAAGGGATGCATGGTATTTTAACAGGGAAAGAGGGAGGGTACTACAAATCTAGGAAATAGAGTGAGTGAAATCACAGAAGTGATGAGAGAGTTAGGGGATGTTTGGTGGACAGACTAGAGCATAGAGTGCATGGGAAGAAGAAATAAGAGATGACTGGAAAGGGAAAGTAGTGCCAGGCTGTCAAGGGCATGAAATGCCAGGCTGAGGAGTTTGGGCTGGGGAGCCACAGAGATTTCTGAACGAGGGAGCGGCAGGAGGACTTGGGGAAGGGGGATTGGTTGGGATGTGAGGAAGAGAGGCCTGTGGGATGGGGGAGGTCTCCCTGATGTCTGAGTGCTCTGATTTCTCTGACCCCGCCCCTACCCCTATCCAGATGTGGACGAGTGTGAACAATCTCCAAAGCCTTGTAACTTCCTGTGCAAAAACACAGAGGGCAGCTTCAAATGCTCCTGCCCCCGGGGTTACCTCCTCCAGGGAAATGGCAAGACCTGTAAAGGTGACTGAATATTCTCTCCCTTGATGAGGACAGCTGAAGGGCTTTGACCTGGGAGGAGGGAAAGGGGAGGACAAGGGCAATTGGATATGAGTCATTTGTCCATCTCCAGCTTTTCGGGAAGCTCCTGGGCCTGGAGTCCTCTCTCAGACCCTGTTCTTTGGGGACCCCATGGGATACTTGGTAGAGGGGGCAGGGAGGAAGATTTTCATACCCATTCCTGTCCAGAGTTTTTTTTTTTCCTGTGGCTGCCCCCATTCCCTCACCTAGGCCTGGGAAATGAGAGTGATCTACATATGGCCCCCACTGGGTGCCCAAACCCCTCTCCTGGAATGCCCTGGGGCCACCATTTTGATCTGAGCACTGTCTTCCATCTAGTCTTCTGAAGGCCCATCTGAGGATAATAATGGGGCCAGAGGCTGGGATCCTTCAGTGCCTTAGACACAAGTTGGTACAATGGAGGGGGAGGGGGATAGAAAGGGAGGATGGGGTTGTGTGGCAAGAGCCTTGAACTTGAACTCAGAAAACCTGGGTCTGGAACCCTGGCTCAGACACCAGCTATGTGGTCATAAGCCAAGTCTTTTTTCCCATTTCTGGTCCTTTGGTTCCTCATCTATAAAATGAGCTGACTGAATCCTGTGCCCTCCAAGCTCTGTGCCAGCTCTCAGGCTCTGAGGAGCATATTAGTGGACAATAGTCGTTGGGTTTCCAGTGGTTGTTCTCATTATCACAATTTTCATTAGATCTTGATGAATGTTCCACCAAACAACACAATTGCCAGTTCCTTTGTGTCAACACTGTGGGGGGCTTCACCTGCAAGTGCCCCCCTGGATTCACACAACATCACCATTCTTGTCTTGGTGAGTCACCCAACAACCTGGACGGGAGGGTAGCGGGTACAGGGACAGGGGAGGAGTAGAATTTGCTACTCTCTGGGCCTGGTTCCCCTCAGAGCTTTGTCACTTAAGCTGGTCAAACTCAGCTGACCACATTTATGGAGCACAGCTCTAGGCTCTGGGGATATAAAGAGAAAAAACAAAACCATCCTTGCCTTCAGAGAGCTTACATTCTACTGGGGAGAAATGTGGGTACACATATACTTATATATAAGAAAGTACAACATAGAGGGCTGGCCCTCAAAATTGGGTGGTTCAAGAGGAGAGGAATATGATTTTGGGAAAGACGTTGTACGCCAGTGCATCCAAAGACACCCAGTGTCACAGCAGATGCTCATCTACATGCAGAGTTGGAGTCCCTCAGCAGCTGCACTTTATGCTGATAAAATCAAAGATCGTGGTCCTCCTCCTCTCCACCACCAAAAATACAAGATAATTTAGTGTGGGAGTGGGGAGAGCCACCAGCTGGGAAGCAGGGTATGCAAGGCGTCCATGGATCCAAAATCAGATAACAAACTGATAATCAGGGCAGGGTAGAAAGTAAAAAATGAATGTCCAGGCAGACTGGCAGGAGTTTGGAGATCTGTGGGAGTTGGAGATCAGAGAAGGGAAGTCAGGAGGAAAAGGTCCATGATCTTCAGCTGTTGAGGGTAGAGGAGAAGGGGTCAGACTGTAATCTTCCAAGACATTCTTCCAATTTTGAGATTAGTCCTTGGAGTCCCTAAATGAGAATCATAGCAATCTGCCAGGCATCTCAAAATTTGGAATGAGAAGGAACTTTAGGGACCATCCAACCCAGCACCCCTCATTTCCCAGAGGAGGCCCAAAGCTTATGTCATTGGCCTGTGGTCCTGTGGGCAAAGGGCAAAGTCAATATTTGAACCCTTGTCCTCTACAATGATTGCTTAATCCACTCTGACACAGCTGCTTCTCTTCCCTCAAATTCAAGGTAACAAACATTTGTGGGGAGACCGCATGGCACAATAATGGGAAGAGCATAGGATTTGGAGATAAGCAGCTGTATTTGAATTACAAATTTGCCATTTCCTACCACTGTGGGCTTCTGTTACCTCATCTGTAAAATGAGGGGGACAGAGCAGATGAACTATGAGATCCCTTCTAATTCTAGCTATATCTATGCATAGATATAGTTAGATGTTTAGATTTTGTGTATATATTTAGATAGATATTTGATTTGTCAAGTATTTTAACATAATTAACATGTAGTGAATATCCTGCCATCTAGGGGAGGGGTGGGGAGTTGGGGGGAAAAATTTGTAACGGAAAGCTTTGTAAGGGTTACTGTTGAAGAATTACCAAATAAAAAGTATTAATAAAAAAAAAAAAGAAAGGAAAAGGGATGGTTGCATTTCATTTAATCAGAGAAGTAGGAATTTCTTAGAGTCCCAGATTGTTGAAAGCAGAGGATCATGCTTAAGACTAAAATCAAAGATATCAACAATGCAATTAATCTACCAAAATGAAGAAATATACAAACTTTTTGAAGTCCCTCTCTGTGTCTCTCTGTGTCTCTGTCTCTTTCTCTGTGTCTCTCTGCCCATCTCTGTCTCTCTCTGTCTTTTTTCTCTCTGTATATATATGAGTGTATATATGTGTTTGTATATGCATGTGCATGTATATATTGAGGACTTCCTCAACTGGGGAAATAAATTGGGAACAATCTGGCTTTCACAAAATATTTTTAGTTAAACATATCTTTCCTCTGTTATAATTACCTGAAAGATATACAAATTTTAACATATTATGCTCATAAGACTGGCTATTTTATAACAATAAATTTCTATCTGTAATATATATATATATATATTTAGATAGAAAAGAAAGGAAGAAAGAAAAAGAAAGGAAGAAAAAAAGAAGATGGCCAGATAATTTAGAGAGATAAATAGAATTATGTAGATAGATTAAACAGAGATAGATGGGTGGACAGATAAATTAAATAGATAGATAAAGATAATAATGAATAGATAGATTAGAGACAGATAAATTAGAAAGCTAGATAAATAGACTAATAAATAGATGTATAGATAGGTAGGTTAGACAGACAGATAGATGGATAGATGAATGGATGGTTGGACAAGATATAATGATAATCAATTAAATGCCTCCTATGAGTAGGGCCCTGCACTATACTCTGGGAGTAAAGTTAGAAAGATGACATTGTTCTTGCCCTCAAAGAGCTTACAATCTACTAAGGAAACCATGGCTTACATATTTATAAATATAATGCAAAGTAGGCTGTCACAGAGACAAAGACAAAATGCAGACTAAGAACTTAGAGGAAGATAGCACTTTCAGCTAGAGGGGGAAACAAGGAAGGCTTCTTGGAGGAGAGAACTACTGAACTGGGCCTTGAAGGAAGAAAAGATTTTCCCGATGCAGAGTTGAAGAGGGAATGCATTCCAGGCTTAGGGAACACAGGTGGGATATGGCTGGGTGAGATCAGGAAACAAAGAGTAGTTCAGCTTGACCAGGACAGAGAAAGCTTGAATGGGAGGAGTGTAATATGAGGCCTGAAAGTTTGATTAAACCCAGATTGTAGTGGAGCCTTGAATGCCAGACTGGAGAGTTTGCATTTTGCCCCAGTGATAATAGGAAGGCAGTGAAGATTTTTGAAGGATGAGAGTGACACAGTTAGATGCAGTCTTTAGAAAACTTAATTTGTCAGCTATGTAAAGGATAATTTTGGAAGCATTCTAATAGTCAGGATGAGAGGGAACGAGGTCATGATCTAGGTTGATGGCTAAATTAGTCAAGAGGAGGACAGGGATACAACAAACTTGGATGAAGCTAAGCCAGTCAGAGGCATGGAGAGTAGCAGGCCCAAAAATTCATTATTTCTGGCTCCTCATGCCAGAGGTACAGAGTGATGGAGGCTGGAGATGGGGGAGAACTCTCCAGGAGGAGTCAGTCACTGTTTGATCACTATGGTCCATGGGTTGTCCTAGACCTCCAGGCTAGGATAAGGCCAGATGTGGATTTTCCCTCCCTCCCATGCTTGGTACAGCCACCCTGAGACACAGAGGAAAGGCCCTGACTGCTTCCCCCCTTGCCCGATCAAAGGCTCAGGCCATCACTCTGGGCCACCTCCATGATGCTCTTGGCTTCCTTCCCCATCTTGGCCCCTCATGGATACCTTCAAATCTCTGTTCTTGCAGACAGTGACGAGTGTATGGCCCAGCCAGGTCTCTGCGGAGCGCAGGGACTGTGTGAGAACACGCCGGGCAGCTACAGCTGTCAGTGCCAACGAGGATTCTCTCTGGACAGCACAGGACTCAGCTGTGAAGGTAACAGAGACAGGGTCCTTGGGAGGGGATCAGGACCTGGAGCCTCAGTCACAGGGTGAGAGCAGGGAGGGGAGAACTGAGATTTGAGAAGGACTGGGGCATAGGGGAAAGGTGGATTTTTGTTACTAGAGAAAGGACAGGGCCGTGAGGGATTTTCTGAATGTTTTAATGTTCTGTGAAGATGGGAATAGCATGTAAGCTCATGTATACATGGTCACCAGTTCTGTAGTTGGGGACTCAACAGTCTCTGCCTTCCACTGCTGGGAACTAACAGTGTTTAGAAAAAGCCCTCTCATGGCAGAATGGGGGTCTGCTAGGACAATAGGATGGTAAGCTAAATGGGGCAGGGGGCTGTTCTCTTACAGATGTAGACGAATGTGATGGGAGTCACCATTGCCAGCACGGCTGTCGGAACATGGTGGGCAGCTACCGCTGTGGCTGTCCCAATGGCTTCACCCCGCACTCCCAGTGGGACCAATGTGTGGGTGAGTGCTCGGTCCCCTGAGTCCTGGAAAAGGGAAACATTCTGGGAGCTCAAAGTTTAAAGCCAGCAAGGAATCTTAGGGATGAGTCCATAATATTCTAATATTCCAGGGAGGAAACTTAAGACCTCAAGCTGGGCAGGGACTTGTCCAGGCTCAAACCAATCCAGGTTGTCCATGGCAGAACCAGGATTTGAACCTGGGCCTCCAGAATCCAAATCTAGAGTGCTTTTTATTTTTCTTTTTTTTTTAAAAAAAATAGTATTTTATTTTTCCAAACTCATACAAAGATAGTTTTCAACATCCACTCCTACAAAACCCCAGCTCCAAATTTCTCTCCCTTCCTCCTCCCCACTCCCCAAGTCAGCAAGCAATCTGATATAGATTAAACATGTGTAATTCTATGCAAATTTCCACATTTTTCATGCTGTGCAAGAAAAACCAGATCAAAAGTGACAAAAACACAAGAAAGAAAAAAAAAAACAAGCAAACAAACAACAAAAATGGTGAAAATACTATGCTTTAATCCACATTCAGTCTTCATATTTTTCTCTCTGGGTGCATGGCTCTCTCCATCGCAAGTCTATTAGAATTGCCTTGAAGAACTTCATTGTTAAAAAGAGCCAAGTCCATCACAGTTGATCATCACATAATTTTGTTACTGTGTACAATGTTCTCTTAGTTCTGGTCACTTTACTCAGCATCAGTTTATGTTAAGTCTTTCCTGAAATCAGCCTGTAGAGCTTTTTTCCTACTACACAATATTGCCTGTTAGAAGCCAAGGATGGGAAAGGATGGAGGAATTACATTAGGAAATGTAGGTCATTTCAAAATAAAAAGAAATTAAATTTATTTTTAAAACAAACAGAAAAAGAAGCCAGAAAAGACAATGTACCCTTAGGGATGCTTAGCATAAGCTCTGATCAAGGAAAGGCAACCAGGATGCTTAGGGGTGGAAGCAGTTGAGAAGGGAAGAAATCAGGCCAGAAAAACTAGAAAATTTATCCTGGAGAAGAAAAGACATGGCAGGGAAGGGGCAGAAGGGGAAAAAGAATGGGCACAAAGATTTGACTTCTTATTCTTAGACTTTTAGCCCCCTGATCCCTGGCTCCCTGCAGCTCTTTGACCCAGAGCAACAAAATATAGTGGGGCTGATGATACTTTCTTTACCAATAGAGAAACAAATGAACTGTTACCAAGAATAGATGGTTAAAATCAGAAGCTCTCCATGGGCATGTTTCTTCCCTTGTCATTTTCACATAGGCAAACCCCTTCCCTACATCTTGCTGCGTGCTCCACCTGACCCAGGCCACCGTCTGTTGTTCAGAAAATAATACAGTTCCTCTTTTCCCTGACAACTCTTTATATGTTTAAAGAGAAATACCATGTCCCCCTAAACCTGAGGCTCTGGAGTAGCCCTTTTCATTAGGAAAGTTTTTATAGCATTGAGTCTCAAATTTGCCCACTATGATTTCTACCAACTGCTCTAGCCCTGGTCTCTAGAGCCAAGCAAAAAATATTACAGTTCCTCTGTGTCTTTCTTGTGTCCTAGATCTTTTGGGCAATCGGCATAGTGAAGACTGTAGATCCCTTCTCAAAAGCATTTTCTAAATTAAATTAAATTAAATCTAAATTTCTAAATTTTAAATTAAATTTTAAAAATGCATAGGACTGCTAAGAAAATCAATTGTTTTGAAATACGGTTATCTAAGCCCTAGCTTTGAGTGTTCCCTGGATCTCTTCTCACTATATGATGAGATTTTGTAGTCAATCTCCCTCTCCAACAGAGCAATACATTTCAAGATGATTATCTCAGGCAAGTTTCAAAAAACTTTTCCTGGGCACCAAAACTGCTAATTATAGTTCTGGCAAAGCTATTTTCTCTAACATTACCCATAGTCTCCTAATGGTCTTTTCTCTGCCCTCATCTTCCTGGACCTTACCCTTCTATGGGATTAACTTCTCTGCCCAGAGCTCCATCCAGGTTGGGGAATCTCACCCCCAGCCCTGGCCCTGTCCTTGGCCCCGGGATCAGTCCTGGTCTCAAACTCTGCCTCCTCCTTCTAGATGACAATGAATGTTCCAGCCCCACAACCTGTGGCTCAGCATCCTGCTACAACACCCTGGGCAGCTTCAAGTGTGTCTGCCCTTCTGGCTACGACTTTGACCAGGCCTTTGGGGGCTGCCGGGATGTGGATGAGTGCTCTGCTGGGGGCAGCCCCTGCAGCTATGGCTGCTCCAACACCAATGGAGGCTACCTGTGTGGCTGCCCCGGTGGATACTTCCGTGCTGGACAAGGGTGAGTAGAGTTTTCTCCTCCAACATTCAAATCTCCACACACCTACAGAGGTCCATAGGAAAAATATTAGCAATTATTCAATCCCACCCATCCCATATGAGAACTTTATTATAACATCTTCCTCTGCTTAGAGACCTCCAAGAACATGAAGATCCTAGCCTCAGCCAGCAAGTAGTCCCTTCCACTCTGGGGTAAGCCCTTTTCATTAGGAAAGTTTTTGTAACATTGAATCTCAATTTGCCCACTACAATTTCTACATCTGCTCCTAGTCCTGACCTCTAGAGCCAAGGAAAAATATTACAGTTCCTCTTTTCCATGACAGCCCTCCACATGCTTAAAGAGAAATACCATGTCCCTCCTAAACCTGAGGCTCTGAAACTTTTCTTGTGTCCTGGATCCCTTTGGGCAATCAGGGTAGTGAAGACTATAGACACCTTCTCAAAAATGCATTTCTCAATTAAATTAAATTAAATTCATAGAATTACTAAGGAAATCAAATATATTGAAATACAGTAATTAAAAAAGTACATTAATCTTAGGTTAAGAAAACCTGCTGCCCCAAGTCTTCTCTTCTCTTTCTGCCATTCCCTGTTCCTTTTACTAGTGCTTATATAGCATGAACTTGAGATCTTTCTTTTTTTTATTATTAATACTTTTTATTTGCAAAACATATGTATAGGTAATTCCTAAACATTAACCCTTACAAAGCTTTCTGTTACAAATTTTCCCCCCTACTCCCCACCCCTCCCCTAGACGGCAGGATATCCACTACATGATAATTATGTTAGAATACTTAAGAAATCGAATATATGTATAGTTATTGCATCATTTTTTGTGCAGGAGAAATCATATTTACAAGAAAGAATAATCTGATAAAGGAAATACAATGCAAGCAAACCTCAATAGAGAACATGAGAATGTTATTGTGGTCCACATTTCACATCCCTCTCTCTAGGTGTATATGGCTCTCTTCACCGAACAATTGGAACTGTTTTGAAGCATTTCATTGTTGAAGAGAGTGATGTCCATCAGAACTGATCCTCATATAGTATTGTTGTTGCCGTGAATAATGATCTCTCGGTTCTGCTCACTTCACTGAGCATTAGTTCATGCAAGTCTGTCCAAGCCTCTCTGAAATCGTCCTGCTGGTCGTTTCTTACAGAACAATAATATTCCATAACATTCATATACCATAATTTATTCAGCCACTCTCCCATTGATGGGCATCCATTCAGTTTCCAGTTTCTAGCCACTACAAAAAGGGCTGCCACAAACATTCTTGCACATGTGGGGCCCTTTCCTTCTTTTATGATTTCTTTGGGATATAAGCCCAATAGAAACACTGCTGGGTCAAGTATGCATAGTTTGATAACTTTTTGAGCATGGCTCCAAATTGTTCTCCAGAATGGTTGGATCCATTCACAGCTCCACCAACAATGCATCAGTGTCCCAGTCTTCCCACATCCCCTCCAACATTCATCTTTATCTTTTCCTGTCATTTTAGCCAATCTGACAGGTGTGTAGTGGTACCTCAGAATTGTCTTAATTTGCATTTCTCTGATCAATAGTGATTTGGAGCACCTTTTCATATGACTACAAATAGTTTTAATTTCATCCTCTGAAAATTGTCTGTTCATATCCTTTGACCATTTATCAATTGGAGAATGGCTTGAATTCTTATAAATAAGAGACAATTCTCTATATATCTTAGAGATGAGACCTTTATCAGAACCCTTAAATGTAAAGATGATTTCCCAATTTGATGCTTCCCTCCTAATCTTGTCTGCATTAGTTTTGTTTGTTCAGAAACTTTTTAACTTAATATAATCAAAATTATCTATCTGGGAACTTGAGATCTTTCACCATTCCATTGTCATTGCTCTGGGTGCTCTCTTACTCAGAACCACACACAGGAGTCCAGGTGGGGTCTGACCAGAGTAGGATTTGACATCTCCTTAGTCTGGACACTATCATCTCCCTTTTGTAGATCTTAGGTTTGTTGCAACCTAAGAGCTCATCAATTATTTTTAATTTGCTCTGTCCTACTGAAGGACATGGGGTCCATTAAGATCCCAGATCCTCTTTAAGCAAACTGTTCTCTAGCTAGATCTGCCCTGTCCTAATCAAATGTATAATTGGCTCCCTGGAAGAGCCATGGATCACAACAGTTTACCAGTCTAAAAGCACTATTTTACTTTTTCTGTTATTTCTATTTCTATTGCACTTTCTATTAAAATATCAATTGCCAGCAGCAGCAGCATAGATCTGTATTTGGAAAGGACCTTCAAAGCCATCTGGTCCATGTCCCTCATTTTATAGATGAAGAAACTGACTCTCAGAGAGGTCAAGTGATTTCTTTATGGTCATACAGCTAGTAAATGTCAAGAGTCAGGATTTGAATCCAGATCTGTCTGACTCCAGATAGAGAACTCTGTCCCCTGATGACCATTTGGTGATGTTGTAGAAAGGGTTGGACTAGCTTACCCATGAGGTCCCTTCCAGCTCTGAGATCCTAAGGTTCTGTGATTCTAGAGTTGTGCTGCAGGTGACCTACATCCATTCTGTATATGCAGGTATAACACACATGTGTATGTGCACACATAGCCACAGACAAGCCTATGTGCTTACCCACTACATGTACACAGACCCTCCCTCTGGGGCTATGAGTATGGCTTACTTGGATGTTTCCTTCAATTCTTCCAAGAGGGGACCTAAGATAATTATTCATAGGCATTAATTAAGGGCTTGCTATATATAAAGCACTGTGTGAAGCCGTGAGAGAACAAATAAAGGGGGGGAGGAATCCCAGCTCCCAAAAAGCTTATATTCTAATGAAGGAAACAACATGTAAAAAGGTATATACAAAGGTAGTTAAGTCTATATAAAGAATGAAGGGAAGGCAATGTCAGAAGGGAAGGCACCCAGAAAAGACCTCCAGAAGAAGATAAGATTTGTGCTAAGTCCTGAAGGAAACAGAGGGGTAGAAATAAGGAAGGAGAGCTGGGGTAAGAGATAGCCAGAGCAAAGACAAGGAGATTATGTACAGAGAATAGCAAGGTGGTCGATGTAACAAATTTTAGAGTGTTTGGAGTGGCGTAGGGGGAAGTGGAGAAGAGACAAGTTGAATGTGCCAGAAAAGGGGCCTGTCATGGTGGTATCTAGGCTGGATAAGGGTTGGGTCTCTGGGACCTGGAGGCTCCTCTGACCCCAGCTGCCTCTCCTGGTTCCAGGCACTGCATCTCAGGACTTGGCTTTGACAAGAATTCCTATCTGCCAACACTTGCTGAGGAGGAAAATGAAGAGAATCTGCTTTCTCCTGACACCTGCTATGAGTGCAAGATAAATGGCTATTCACAGAGGAGCCGGCAGCGCCGACACACCAATGGAACCCAGAGGCACCAGGTAATGGGAGGGAATCATACTCAGTGTGGTCGACGAGCTACACTGCCAGATACTGTGCTGGAGCCAGGGAGAGAGGTAGGGACCGGACCTGTGGTTTTTTGAGTATAGAAAATGATAAAGAAACCCTCCACACAGGTAGATGGTTCAGAAGAGAGAACTAGGCTTGGAGTCAGGAAGACCTGAGTTCAAATCCAGCTTCAGACACTTACTATGCGACTCTAGGACCCCTGTCTGCCTCAGTTTCCATAACTGTAAAATAAGGATAATAATAGCACCTTTTTTCCAGAGTTGTTGTAGGATAAAATGAGTTATTAATTGTGAAGGGTTTAGCATGTAGTGTGTAAATGCTAATTCCCTATCCTTCTACCAATGTAGTTTAGCACCAGCTCTGCAACTTATTGTCTCAGAACCTTGTCAACAAACATTTATTCAGCACATAATATGTGTCAGGTATTATGCTAAGCCCTGAAGATACAAAAGAAAAAAAAGGCCAAAAACCCTGCCCTCAGATTTCCCAAACTATAAAAAAGGATTAAATCAATGGTTTCCAAAATAGGAGCCATTAAACCCCCAGGGAGTTGTGTCACATCTCTGCCCAGGCCAGAGAGCCCCCAAACCATCCAGAACATATGGAAATCAGATCAATCCTAGCCTTTTGGAAAGACAGGCTCAGGGTCATCTTATCATCATAGAAAGTTGATATGTAAAATGTGTGAAGCATTTTGTTGTAGTGGAAAGATATCTACATGCAGAAATCACAGCAGCTGAATTCAAATGCTACCATCTGTGGGTCTCAGCTCTGAACCTGATGCCTTCTGAGATTTATGATCCTAACTAGTACCCACCCTGTGTCACTTCTCAGGCAGAAACACTGTCTAAGATACCAACTTCTAATTTAGGGCAACATACTGTTAATTGTAGTTCAAATAAGTTCAAACCAGACTAAAGATTGTCTCTAGTTTACCTTCATTGAGTTTCTATGTGGTTCAGAATCTGATTCTCTAACGTGAAATTCAAGTTGTATAGACATTTATTTATCACCATCTGTGTGCAGAAGAGCCCTGTCCCCAGCACTCAGGGGAGCATAATTAAGCTTAGCATAATTATGCATAATAATTAAGGCTTGGCCCCTGCCTTTGTGAACCTCACAGTATGTTAATAATGACCCACATTTATAGAGAGAACCTCTATAAGGTTCTTGTAATTCTCCTACCTTATTAATAATGGGAAGTCCCACTTTAAAACTTAAACAACTTTCAATGCATCAACAAGCCCTCATTAAGCATCTGCTATGTCATAGGTCTTGAGAATCATTAGATAAAAACAAAACAGATGTTGTCCCTAAGGAGCTTACCTTCTGCTGAAAGAAATAGCCTGTTTGCCTATTAGGAGATACAAAGCAAATCCAAGGTCATTTGTTGAAAAGAAAAGAAAATCAGGAAGGGCTTGGTGTAGAAGGAAGGCTTCATTTTGAAGGAAGCTAGACATCCTAAGAAACAGAGATGAAGAGAGAGAGCATTCAAGAAAAGGGCAACAGGCTGTCATAAGTGGATGAGTGATTTGCTCAATGTCCTTAGCAAATCCAGCATACTTTCCACCAGAGAGTGCTTTATTATTAATATGCTACTCCTGCTGCTATTTATGGCTATTATCATATATTGTTAATAATAATGATGAGTCCCATTTCTAGAGCCCTTTATTACAAATATGCTATTATTGCTATTATGGTTATTGTCATATGTTATTAATAATAATGATGAGTCCCTATTTCTAGAGTCCTTTATTATTAATGTTACTACTGCCACTATTTGTGAATATTATCATGTGTTGTTAATAATAATGATGAGTCCCATTTCTAGAGTCCTTTATTATTAATGTTACTCCTGCCATTATTTATGGTTATTATCACGTTGTTCTAGAGTGCTTTATTATTATTATGCTACTCCTGCCGCTATTTATAGTTATTGTCATATGTTGTTAATAATAATGATGAGTCCCATTTCTAGAGTCCTTTATTATTAATGTTACTCCTGCTGCTATTTATGTTATTATCCTTTGTTATTAATAATAATGATGAATCCTATTTCTAGAGTGCTTTATTAATATACTACTACTGCTGCTTTTTATGACTACTATCATGTTGTCAATAATAATGATGATTCCCATTTCTAGAGTGCTTTATTAATATACTACTACTACTTCTATTTATGACTACTATCATATGCTGTCAATAATAATGATGATTCCCATTTCTAGAGTGCTTTAAAATATATGAGGCACATTCATAGTAGCCCATTTTACAGAAGAGAAAACTGAGAGCCAGTAGGAAAGTGACATTTTTCAGGCTCACCCAGCTAGGACTGGGACCAAGGTTTGGGCCGGAGTCTAGCCTGTGGGAGCCTCAGGGCCTATGCTTTAACTATCTTGGCTTCTTTCTCCCTCCCCACAGATGAGCCTGGCCAGTGTAGACACAGAAGCCCCACTGGCCATGGCCTTGAACCTCTCGAACCTGGGCCCCAGAGAGCATATCCTGGAGTTGCTGCCTGCATTGGAGGCCCTGGAAAACCGGGTGCTGTACATTATTGCTCATGGCAATGAGGGAGGCTTCTTCCGTATGCAACACAAGGAGGGCCTCAGCTACCTGCGCTTGGGGCGGAAAAAGCCTGGCCCTGGGGCCTACGAGTTGGAAGTCATGAGTGTGCCCAGGCCACCAGGGGATGACTTGGGAGAGCAGGCCGAAGAGGGGGGCCAAGCTCTGAGGCTGAAACTGCAGCTCCAACTCTACTAGCCTGGAGACCTCGGGTCCCAGGCCCCAGGCTTGCCCCTATCCCTAACTCTGACTCCCCCTGGCCCATTTTCTCCATGTCCCCTCCTTCTCCACACACACACACACACACACACACACACACACACACACACACACAC
>JAJPUD010008039.1:26898-96405 GCA_023553655.1 Myrmecobius fasciatus
ACACACACACACACACACACACACACACACACACACACACACACACATTTACACACACATACAAAAACACACACATACAATTACACATACACTCACACACACACATACTCACACACACACACATTGACACCCACACATTCACACACTCTCACACTCACACCCACACACACACACTCTCACACATTCACACAAACACATTCACTCTCACACCCACACACTCTCACACCCACCCACACACACACTCCCCTGTGAATCTTGGGCACTGGCCCATCCCTTTACTCTGTACTGTCTTTCCTCCCTGGGCACCCTCCTTCCCCACTCTCCACAGCATTGCCTAACCCCTCCTGCCTGGCCCAGCCACTTCCTTTATTCTCCCCTGTCCTTTCTCTGCTGGCCACTGCCTTCACCCCATGCAGCCCAAATCATCTGGCCTCCCTCTTCCCTGAAGAGACTGCCTCTGGAGAGGGGAAGAACAGCCTTCCCCATCTTGCTGGACAGCGCCAGGCTGGAGGCTGGAGCTATGGGGACCCTCTATCCCCTTACCTAGTTTGGAGCTGTGAGGGCATGGGAACAGAGAGAGGGTTTTGTTAAATTTCTTTGGGAATGTGGATCCAGTCTCCTGCAAGGAGGAAAGAGGCAGACCTTTAAAATCTACCTGGCTCAGGTTCTTTTTTTTTTCTTATCTTGGTGCTTCTCCCCCTATATTCCCGAGGGCTTCATTCTCCACCACCACTGGACATCAGCCATGAGATCTGAGAGTTCCAAAAGGCAGTCCCCATTTTCCAAACATCACTGCCCTCCCTCAGACATGCACACACATGTCCCCTCTCCTCCCCAAAGTCCTGTCCACTTCCCTTCTCTCACCAGTTTGTCCCTTCACCCTTATCCAACCTGTGTTTACTGTATCTTGGTTATTCTCAGACTTGAAAAATGTCTGTATCGCACTGAGACCGGCTCCAGGAAGTCAAAGGGTCGGGGGCCGGTTTCTGAGGGAGCTTCATTCAGACCAAAGGAGCTTCATGTGAATGCCAGTCCTGGGAGCTCCTCAAGGCAGCTGGGGGTAGGGATCGGGGCATCAGGCTATTAGCAGAAGAAGCCAGATTTGGGGGCACTGTGTCTCCATCCCCGTCTCCCACCCCCCACCCTACCCCTCCCTGGCCAGGAAGGCTAGGGCAGGGCTCTAGGGACCCTGTTTTGTATTAAAAGAAATGGCAACAATAAAATTATTTTGGGTTAAGTTTGTCCCCTTGTAAGTTCTTGGTGAAGGCTCTGATTTCACCCTCTGTACACTGCCCTCAGCATTCCACTAACTTGCCACATTTCTTGTCTCTCATTCAATGCCCAATAATGATACCAGCTGATTCAAGAAGAAAAGAGTTCCCCACCACTACAGGTGATTAAGTGGAGGCATGAAGATGTTGAAGATGAGGTTCCTGTTCAGATATTAGTGGGATTAGGTGACCTCTGAAGTCCTTTCCAACTTGGAGTGCCCCAACTCTAATATATGCTAAGTCCCTTCCAGATTTAATGTGCTGTGTTCTAAGTCTTTTCAAAGGTCTCTTCCGGCTTCAGCATTCTGTCTAGGGGAGGGAAATTTGATTTCCCCATTTCCCCCAACTCATTTGATGTAGTCATGGGATGTGGTTACAAATGATAAAGTTTTAATGTGTTAACAAAGCATTCAAAACTGTGAATCATGAGTCTCATGATGTGTGAACCTCTTCTCCAATGAGTCATTAGAGAGTGAAAACTGGTTTTGTCTTTGCTAGACTTTAAATAGCTAAAATTGGAAGAATTAGAGAGCTCCCCAATTTTGGAGGGTAATGGCAGTAACTAGCAATCAGGAGAAAAGCCAACTCTTCACTTGGGAGGTAATGAATGGGAGGAAGGGAAAATTTTCTCCTCTCTCCTCCTTCCCTCTTGGCTTTGGGAGTTACTCACCTAGAAGGAGATTTATATACACCTGCTCTAGAGTTAATTCAAGAGAGTCTGAGATGCACTTGAGTAGACACATTATAATCAACATGGATATAGATAATAGTCACTGGAAAGAGGAAACAGTTTGGAGGAGGAGGATATGGCAAAAAGAAGAGGGCTAGCTGTGGATTCTGAAGGAAGCTACCCTTGGCAACTAAAAGCTGGGCTACAGAAAGTACTGAACAAGAGTAGAAAGATTTTGAGGTATAGCCATATGGGAAGAATGAGCATTCTCTTGGCCGTATGTTGGTCTCACTTCAACTAATCTCTTTGAAAAGGTGTGCCCCAGGTTTGGGGTGGGGTGATATTTGATGGTTTACTGGTTTACTGTTCTTACTACACCATCTTAGTGAATGTGTCTTCCAGGAATTAATTGTGTCTATTGGCTGACTATTAATGGGAAGTACACCAAGTGGGGCTCATGAACTGCAGACCCAAAAGTTTAGCACTCAAACTGGAGGTAGCAACTACTCTCTGAGATCTCAATCTTTGAGAGCATGTTTAGAGAGTAGCCTAGGGAGGGTGTTCTGTGTTCTGTGTTTTAAGGTCCTTTCAAGCTTTGACATTCTAAAGTGATTTGCTTAAGGTTTCACAGCTAGTATGGGAGAGAACCAGAACTAGAACCCAGGGGTTAGAACCTGCCACAATCCCTGCTTCAGATGAATCCCAAATAGATGGCATTTACTCTACTGATCCTAAGTGCAATCACTTAAAAAAATTAATATTTTAATTTTTCCCAATTACATATAAAAAATTTAACATTTGTTTTTTTTAATTTTGATTTTACAATTCCCCCCTCCTTCTATCTTTCTCCTCACTGAGAAAGCAAGTAATTTGATATAAGTTATATATGTGTAGTCATGAAAAACATTTCCATATCAGTCATGCTCTGTAAGGAAATATAGATCAAAATAAAAATTAAAAAAGTTTTTTTTAAGTATACTTTGATCTGCATTCCAACTCATCCTATCTCTGGAGGTGGATAGGATTTTTCATCATGAATCCTTCAGAATTGTCTTAGATCATTGTATTAATCAAAATAGCTGTCATTTATAGTTAATCATTCTTTCACATAGTTGTTAGTGTGTTCAATGTTCTCCTGGTTCTGTTCACTTCACTTTGCATCAGTTCATGTAAGTCCAGATTTTTCTGAAACATCCTAATCATCATTTCTTATAGCAAAATAGTATTTCATCACAATCATACTCATCATTTCTTATAGCAGAATAGTATTTCATCACAATCATATACCACAACAAGCTTCAGCCATTTAACAATTGGTGGGCATTCCCTCAATTTCCAATTCTTTGCCACCACAAAAAAAAAAGTTGCTCTAAATACTTGTATATATAATTCATTCTTTCTTCATGATTTTTTTTATTTCTCTGGGATCCAGACTTAATAGTGCTATTGCTGGATCAAAGGATATGCATAGTTTTATAGCCCTTTGGGCATAATTCCTATTTTCCAGAATTGTAGGATCAATTCATAACTTCTTCAACAGTGCATTAGTGTCCCTATTTTCCCACATCCCCCAATATTTGTCATTTTTCTTTTCCGTCCTGTTAGCCAATATGATACCTACGAGTTGTTTTTAATTTTTATTTCTCTAATCAATAGTGATTTAAAACATTTTTTCATATGAATAGTAACTGATTTCTTTATCTGAAAACTATCCATTCATATCCTTTAGCACTTATCAATAGAGGAATGATTGTATTCTTTTAAATTTGACTCAGTTCTCTATATATTTAAGAAATGAGGCCTTCAGAGAAGCTATATGGCATAGTGGATGAGTTCAAATCTGGTCTCAGACACTTAACACTTCCTAGCTGTGTGACCCTGGGCAAGTCATTTAATACCAATTGCCTCAGCAAAAAAAAAAAAAAGAAAGAAAGAAAGAAAAAGAAGAAAAAAATGAGGGCTTTATTAGAGTTATTTGCTATATAACATTCCCCCACCTCCACTCCCCAGTTTTCTCCTTTCCTTCTAACTTTGGCTACATTGGTTTTGTTTGTACAGATTTTTTTTAACTTAATGTAATTAGAATTTTTTATTTTATATCCCATAATAATCTCTGTCTCTTGTCTTTATCCCTTTGTGTCTAAATCACATATCCATTTTGTTATTTTTATTGCAGTAAGTTTATTTTTAAAACACATAGCTTTATGAATCATGTTGGGAGAGAAAAATCAGAGCAAGAGGGGAAAACCATGGGAGAGATTAAAACAAAAAACAGAAAAAAGAAGTGAACATAGTATTTGTTGATTTACATTCAATCTTCTTAGTTTTTTTTTTTTTGGTTTTGGTTTTGGTTTTTTTTTTCTGGTTGCAGATGGCATTTTCTGTCCAAAGTCTGTTGGGATTGCTTTCACTTATTCTTCTTATTCTTGTGTACAATGTATTTATGGTTCTGCCTATTTCGCTCAGTTCATGTAAATCTTTCCATGCCTTTTTATAATCAGCTTGTTCATCAATTTTTATAGAACAATAATATCCCATTACCTTTATGTACCACAACTTGTTCAACCATTTCCCAATTGATAGGCTTCCTTTTCCATTTCTTTGCTACCACAAAAAGAGCTGTTACAAATGTTTTTGCACATGTAGTTCCTTTTCCCTCCTTTAAGATTTTCTTGGGATATAGACCCAGGAATTGCATTGCTGGGTCAAAGGCTATGTACAGTTTTATAGATTGGGCATAGTTCCAGATTGCTCTCCAGAATGGTTGGCTCATTTCACAACTCCACCAACAATGCATTAGTGTCCCAATTTTCCCACATCCCCTCCAACATTTATCATCATCTTTTCCTGTCATCTTAACCAATCTGAGAGGTGTGAGGTGATACTTCAGAGTTGTTTTAATTTGCATTTCTCTAATCAATAGTAATTTAGAGCATTTTTTCATATAACTATAAATGGCTTTAATTTCATCATCTGAAAATTGTCTGTTCATATCCTTGACCATTTATCAATTGGGGAATGACTTGTATTCTTATAAATTTGACACAGTTCTTTGTATATTTTAGAAATACTGGCTGTAAATTTTTTTCCCCAGCTTTGTACTTCCCTTTTGATCTTATTTCTGTTGGCTTTGTTTGTGCAAAACTTTTTAATTTAAATGTAATCAAAGTTGTTCATAATGTTCTCTAGTTCTTCTTCGGTCATAAATTCTTCCCTTCTCCATAGATCTGATGGTAAATTATCCCTTGTTCTTCTTTTTGTTTATGGTATCATCCTTTATGCCCAAATCATTTACCCATTTTGACCTTATTTTGGTATGTAGTGTGAGATGTAGTTCTATGCTGACTTTCTGACATCATATATCCATTTTGACTTTAATAGTACAGTGTAAAATGAAATCAATTTTTCTATTTTTTTTAAAGTTTTTATTTTCAAAATATATGCACGGATAGTTTTTCAATATTGACCCATGCAGACCCACACCTAACACCGTATACCAAGATAAGGTAGAAATGGATTCATGATATAGACATAAAGAATGATATTATAAACAAATTAGAACAATGTAGGATGGTTTACCTCTCAGACCTGTGGAGGAGGAAGGAATTTGTGACTAAAGAAGAACTAGAGGTCATCATTAATCACAAAATAGATAAGTTTGACTATATCAAGTTTAAAAGTTTTTGTACAAACAAAATGAATGCATACAAAATTAGAAGGGAAGCAATAAACTGGGAAAATATTTTTGCATCCAAAGGTTCTGATAAAGGCCTCATTTCTAAAATATAGAGAGAATTTACTCAAATATATAAGAATTCAAGCCATTCTCCGATTGATAAATGGTCAAAAGATATGAACAGACAATTTTCAGATGAAGAAATTGAAACTATTTCTAGTCACATGAAAAGGTGCTCCAAATCACTGTTGATCAGAGAAATGCAAATTAAGACAACTCTGAGATACCACTACACACCTGTGAGATTGGCTAAGATAACAGGAAAAGATAATGACTAATGTTGGAGGGGATGTGGGAAAACTAGGACACTGATACATTGTTGGTGGAACTGTGAACGGATACAACTATTCTGGAGAGCAATCTGGAACTATGCTCAAAAAGTTATCAAACTGTGCATACCATTTGACCCAGCAGTGTTTCTACTGGGCCTATATCCCAAAGAGATTTTAAAGGAGGGAAAGGGCCCCACATGTGCAAAAATGTTTGTGGCAGCCCTTTTTGTAGTGGCAAGAAACTGGAAACTGAAAGGATGCCCATCAATTGGAGAATGGCTGAATAAATTATGGTATATGAATGTCATGGAATATTATTGTTCAGTAAGAAACGGCCAGCAGGATGATTTTAGAGAGGCCTGGAGAGACTTGTATGAATTGATGCTGAGTGAAATCAGCAGAACCAGGAGAACATTATACACAGCAACAAGACTATATGATGATCAATTCTGATGGACATGGTTCTCTTCAACAATGATGTGATTCAAACCAGTTCCTATTGTTCAGCGATGAAGATAGTCATATACATCCAGAGAGAGGCCTGAGGGAACTGAGCGTGAACCACACAACACAGCATTTTAATGCTTTCTGTGAATATTTCCCTGCATTTTGTTTCCTTCTTAGGTTGTTTTTTTTTTTCTCTCTTTCTAGATCTGATGTTTCTTGTGCAGTAAGATAACTGTATAGATATGTATACATATATTGGATTTGTCATATAATTTAACATATTTAGCATGTATTAGATTACCTGTCATCTAGGGGTGGGGGTGGGGGGAAGGAGGGGAAAAGCTTGGGAAAAAAAAGTCTTTGCAAAGGTCAAGTAGAAAAATCACTCATATGTTTTGTAAATAAAAAGCTTTTAATAAAAAAAAGAAATTCTACTTAGTATGAAAAAGCACTAGTAATCTCCAGACAGCAAGATAAGACCTTCAGAAGGATATTTTGGTAGCTGATTCCTCTATGGAATAGTATAACTATCTTGACATTAGAAGAACAGTGAGAAGACCAATTTAAAAAATAGATGTTAAGCATTGTTAGGAAGAAAAAAAGTTATAATTGGCAAGACAACATAAAGACTGGAATAAATCAGAATGAGAAAAGGTAATTGTTGATCAAACTTCATTCAAGAAAACTGTTGTCAGAAGAGGTTTCAATGAGCCTGCAAACTCTGGCTATCTTCATCATGTTGTAAAAAGCATACATCTAAAAAATTGCTGTTCTCATTTAGGGAATGTTGATCTCCCTCAAATAAATTGATTTATTGAAAAATAAAAAAAACATATTGACCCATACAGAGCTTTATGTGAAATCAATTTTTCAGCCAACATGTTTACCACACAATTAGTAAATGGCTGAGTCAGAATTCAAATCCAGGTCTTCCTATTTCATACCTAATGTTCAGGAAGCAGTGAGTGGGATGGTTTCACTGTAAATACTATGAAGTAGAGTGGTATAAAATATCCAGAAAGACAAATAGGAGCAAAATTGTGAGTGAGGTCTTTAAATGTCAGGCTTATCCCTGAAGCCCTAGGGAAGGTTTCTGAATAGAGGTGAACTTCGTGGATCCTGCAGAAGAAAAGAGAGAGAGAGAAAGGTGAGCAGCACTCTAGTAATAAAAATTTTTCATTATCCTGTCTGTCCATAGCTGCTGCCGGCCTCAGTCTTATTCTTATTTCCAGAGGAGGGCTCCTTCCTCTCTTCCTCTACCCTTCCTGACCCCTGAGTGGAAAGTGGGGATTCGGGAAGGGAAATAACTGAGACCAGCTCAAGTGTCTCACCAGGAGAAAGTATGACATGAAACAGGGGAGTACTTCATTAGTGAAGTCAGTTTATTGATCTAAGAGCCAGGGTTTATATATTCTTTAAGCTAAGGTAGCAATAGCACCAGTGTTAGTTTCCGTTCCATGGCTACATTCTAGCTAGGTATTAATATTAAGCAGAAACGAATTGTACCAAACAAATGGCAACATAATTATAAAATTGTCTAGTTTGTGATGTATGGTTCCTGATACAGCCATTCCTTGCCAAGGTTGTTCTATGTTTATTTTAGGCACGCCTTCCTGATGCCTTCATGTCCACAGAGAGGACTCCCAGAGTGATTGCACTCTTGGGCCAGCAGCACTTCTTGGTACCTATCAGGTCAGCACATCCCATTCTCAACCTTGGTGAGAGACAAATGGTGAGCTCACTGCAAATCAATCCACAGCTGCACAGAGAGTAGGTTAACCGCTGCATAGCTTTTTAGGAGATCTGTTGGCCCTCTACAAATAACCTGATCTGGTCAAGGTCAAAATATTTGGACTGATCTGGTCAAGGTCAAAATATTTGGACTCACTAGGCCAGAGGATGGTAATTTTTCCAACATTTGACTAGAAAGTTCACAATCTCCTCTTCCCCAACACAATTCCTTGCCCCAGCTTTATACCTACCTGAGATATGTTCCAGCCTCGTCTGGTTCCTCCTAACACCATGTACTTGATGGCCCTGAACACCCTGGGCCAAGGGCCTGGCTGTGTTAATGTTGTTTCCTGGGGAGACATAGGACAGAGTAAGGGACAGAGGACCCTAAGATGAGAAGGCACCTAGTATGTGTAGATGAACATATATGTATGTATATGCATTTGTACTTACATATACATATACAAATATACATGTATATCTGTGTGTATACATACATGTGTGTACATATATACAGAGAGAAAGAAAGGATACAACAGAAGGAAAGTTAAACTGAAGCACAGACAAGCAGGACAGATTTGAAAGCTACAGGTTGGGTTTATTATATGCTTGTTAAGAAAAGCCAGCTGTCCAAAAATAGAAGTGTACAGTTTCCTATATAATCCTTTCTCTCTTTTTTTCCATTCTATTGTGCTTATACAAATATTCATTGTTCTTGATGTTTGCTAAGCTCAGAATAGAAAAAGAGGCTGTTGAAAGAGAGAAGAGGGAAAAGGAAGGGAGAGAGAGAGAGTGGGGGGGGAGGGAGGAAGAGAGAGAGTAGAAAGAGTGTGTGTGTGTGTGTGTGTATGTGTGTGTGTGTGTGTGTGAGAAGGGGGGAAGGGAGGGAGGGAAAAGAATGAGAGAGAAGGAAGGAGAGGAGAGAGAGAATGTGTATTTTGTATGTGTGTGTGTATATGAGGGGTGTAGAAAGGGAGAGTGAAAGGGAGGGAGGGAGGGAGAAAGGGAAGGAGAGAGGTAGGGACAGGGAGGGAGGGACAGAGAGACAAAGAGAGACAGAGGCAGAGACAGAGACAGAAATAGAGAGACAGAGAAAGAGAGAAAGATAGTGTTGGAGATAGATAAATGAATAAATAAATGGATAAATAGATGAATGAACAAATGAATGGATGAATAGATGGATGGATGAACAAACAAATAAATGGAAAGATAAATGGAAAGACTATCCGGCCCAACTCTTTATCATAGTACAGTAGAATGAGTCCCAGCCCTGCAAACTGAGAACCTGCCTCTGGTACGTAGTACCTATAACATCAGACAAGCCTCTTAGCCCCTCTAAGTCTCAGTTTCTTCAGAGAGGGTTCAGCTCAATGGCCCCTGTGATCCCCACAGCTCAAGCTCACTCTAGCAAGGCTGGGAACTGGCCCTTGTAGCTCATATTTAGAACAGCAGCTCCCTCTCCTATACAGCTCTCACACAATACCCCTTACAAATGAGGAAACCTAGGCCCAAAGAGGTAAGCTTCTTTGGCCAAGTTTACCCATGGGTTAGTGGTGAGTCCTGTGCTCCAGCCTCCTAAGTCTCAGGCCAGCATCCTTTCTATACCCTCCCATTTGGACTACCACAACAGCTGCTGAAGGGTCTTCCTGTCTCACATCTCTCCCCACTCCTCCCCTCAGCTGCCAAATTAATCTTCCTAAAGCACCTGTTCAGTAAACTCTACTAGCTCCCTGTCACCCCCAGAATCCTGGATAAAATCCCCTGCTTGGTGCTCAAGGCCTTTCTCAGCCCTGCCACCTCCTATCTCTTGCCCTCCTCTTGTGCTCCCATCCGAAGATTCTGGCCTCTAGGCTGGACCTCCCTCAAGGCTCTCCATCTCTAGCCCATCCCCCAGGCCTGGACCACTCTCTCTTCTACTGGCTTCCCTCAAGCCTTATCTAAAAGCTCTTCTTCTATAAGAAACTTTTTCTGACTTCCCTCTGTACATTATCTCCACTTCTCCCAAATACATCTCATTTCATGTTTGTTTGTATCTGGTCTCCCCATTAGACTGTGTGCTCCGTGAGGGAAGGAACTGTCTGTTGCCTTTCTTTGTATTACAGAAACTTAGCCCAGGCCTAACATGTTGTATGTACCTAATACAGACTGACTGACCCATGCCCTCACTCTTCATGGTACAGAGAGAAAAAACAAAATCCTAAGGCCAGAGAGGAGGAAAGGTGAGTCTCCTGAGGTCCTCTGTTAGCAAGAGAGCTAAGCTTAGAATCCAAATTCTGAGTTTCTGAAGAGCCCAGTCTGTGTGTGGCATTTCAACAAACATTTACAAACTCCCTCTCTCAATCTCTGTCTCTGTGTCCCTCCCTCCTTCACTCTTTCCCTCTCTGTCTCGGTTTCAGCCTCTTTCTTTCTGTGTATGTCTCTCTATGTGTGTCTCTCTGTATATATGTCTCTCTATCTCTATCTCCCTCCCTCCTTGTCTCCCTCTTGGTCTCTTTCTATCTCTGTTTCTCTCTCTCTCTCTCTCTCTCTCTCTCTCTCTCTCTCTCTCTCTTCCTCCTCTCTTCTCTGTCTGCCTTTCTCTGTCTCTGTCTCTGTCTGTCTGTCTGTCTGTCTCTCTCTCTCTGCTTCTCTCTTTCTCTGTCTCTCTTATGTGTATGTGTCTCTCTCTGTTTCTCTCTGTCTTTCTGTCTCTCTCTCTCTCTCTCTCTCTCCCCACCCCTTCCTTCCACCCTCTTTTTTACAGGCCAGACCTGTGATCTCATATGCTTGAGGGACTTTCACAACCAATGAAGAGTCAGCATGGTATACTAAATTGAGAACTGGCCTAGACTGGGTTAAAGCCCTTTATTAGTATTGAGAATATTGGACCTGAAGTTAGGAAGATCTGAGTTCAAACCCTGGCTCAGACTCTCCTACCTTACTGTGTGACCCCGAGCAAATCACTTAGCTACAGTTACTCCATCTGTAAAATAAAGGGGTTAAACTATATGACCTCTAAAGTCCCTTATGGCTCTAGTCTATGACTTATGACCTTAAAGCATTATAGAAACACTAGCTAACCTTTTGGACTCCTTTTCCTCATCTATAAAATAAGAAAATAAAATAAGGACTTCTAAAGTCCTTCCAGATCTAAATCTGTGTTCTTATTATCAGAGACAACTGGTTGAGACATAACCCTGCTCACACTTGATACCCCAGGCAACTCTGGAACAGATCTGGCAAGATCAGATGCCATCTCTATTCATTCTATCTCTTCACAATTCAATATGGCAACCCATTTTCTCCTAAGAAGACCTAACTGTGGGGCAGCTAGTTGGTATAGTGTATACAGCACCAGTCCTGGAATCAGGAGGTCCTGAGTTCAAATTTGGCCTCAGACACTTAACACTTCCTGGCTGTTTGACATGGGCAAGTCAATTGCCTCAGCAAAAAGAGAGAAAGAAAGAAAAAATACCTAAGTGCAATCACTAAGAAAGAATCACTCCACTTGGCTCTTTTTAACAATGAGGTGATTCAAGGCAATTCCAATGGAAAGTGCCATCACATCCAGAGAGAGAAAACTATGGAGAATGAATATGGATCAAAGCATAGTATTTTCACCTTTTTGTGGTTTGTTTGTTTTTCTTTTCTCATGTTTTTCCCTTTTAATCTGATTTTTTTTGTACGACATATGGAAATATGTTTAGAAGAATTGCACCCGTTTAGCCTATATTGGATTGTTTGCTGCCTAGGGGACGGTGAGGGGAAGGGAGAATAATTTGGAACATAAGGTTTTGGAAAAGTAAATGTTGAACATCTATCCCTCCTTTTTTGGCCTACTGGTATCAGATACATTCTTTAAGGATCATAAAGCTAGAGTGAAACGAGCAGAACCAGGAGATCATTATACACAGCAACAACAATATTACATGATGATCACCTCTGATGGACATGGCTCTCTGCAACAAAGAATTGTCTCAAACCAGTTCCAATTGTTCAGTGAAGAAAGCCATATGGCTTTCACCCAGAGAGAGGGATATGAAATGTGGACCACAATATAACATTTTCGTGCTCTCTATTGATGTTTGCTTGCATTGTGTTGCCTTTCTCTGATTTTCTTTTTTTTTTCTTGTAGATAGGATTTTTCTTGCACAACTTGTCAAGTATTTCAACATTATTAACATGTAGTGGACTTCCTGCCATCTAGGAGAGGGGAGGGGACTGGGGGTAAAATTTGTAACGGAAAGCTTTGTAAAGATCAATGCTGAGGAACTACCCATACATATGTTATACAAATAAAAAGCTGTAATAAAAAAAATTAAAAATTTCTTTTAAAAAAGGATCATAAAGCTAGAAGAGGAATTCAGGGGGAGAGGAATAATTTGTTAAATGCCTACTATGTGCCAATATGCTAAGAGCTAAATAAGAGCTTACAAAGCTAAAAGCTTTATAAAGTTTCATTTGATCCTTATAACAATCCTAGGAGGTAGGAGCTACCATTTTACAGTTGAGGAAACTGAGGCAAAAACATAGGTTAAGTGGCTTGCTCAGGGTAATGAAGCTAATAAGCATTAGAGGCTTCAAAGCAAGCCTTCCTGACTCTAGTGCTCTTTCCACTGAGCAACCAGCTACCTTTAAGCAGTTCCTTCCTAAAAGGTCATCTAATGCAACCTCCTCAATCAATCAAAAAACATTTAATAAGTACCTACTATGTGTCAGGCACTATGTTAAGCTCATTTTATAGCTGAGGAAACTGAGGTCCACAGAGATGAAATGATTTGAACCCAGATCTCCTGACTTCTTTTTTTTTTCTCCTAAAAGATCCATATCAAGGAAAGTTCTCTGTCCAGAAAAGTCCTTATAAATGGACCAGGAGCTAGTTTTGGCTCTTTTCCTTGCACACACCTATTTCAACATTTTGCGCAGGGCCTATGGATTCTTGCGTCTGCCCTTTCTTCCTGAAGCTGGTGGTTGGGAGCAGAGATTTCTGGCTCCTTGCTTGCAAAAACTTCCTTCATCTACCCTCCTCCTCTTTAGCCCAGTAGTTGCTGTATGTGCTCCCAAAGCTCACTTCTACTTTTGGCCAAAAACTGGGAAGCCAGATGCATCTGACCAAAGTAGGAGTGAGAGGTGGATTTTCAAGTCCTGATTCCTCTAGGAAGCCTTCTAGGACAAACAGGCCATGTTTTCCTGTTCTCTTTCATTGCCATGGGAATGGCAATGGAAATGAAAAGGACTTTAAGAATCACCTAGGTCCATATCCACTCTGATTTTTCACCTCATCTTCCAACTGAAATTGATCTTTCCTTCCTCTGAAAGAAGGATGGAATGGAGGGGGGGGAAGGAGGGAGAGAAGGAAGAAGACAGAAAGAGAAAGAAGGAGGAAAGAAGAGAAGGAGAGAGGAAAAGGAGAAGGAAGGAGGGAAGGAGAGAGAGGAGAAAGGAGGAAGGGAAGAAGCCCCAGTGATCATAGCTAAGTAATCCAGGATTCTCAAGAGAGATGATAGAAAAAAATTAAACTAAAACCCAAACTAAATGTTTATTGATTGGGGAATAACTAAACAAACTGTGACACATGAACACAAATTGATATTACTGTGCCATAAGAAATAAAGAATATGAAAAATCCAGAGAAGCATGGGAAGATATATGACCTGGTGCAGAGTAAAGTAAGCAAAACCTGGAAAATAGGGCAACAATATAAATGATAAGGGGGAAAAATGAAACTCTGTGCCATGAAACTATAATGACTAAGGCTGGCCATGGTGGGGGGGGGGAGTTAAGAAATTATACCTCAATTCCCTCTTCTCAGGAGTGGGATACAGTGATTGAGGAATAAATATATTTTTGTTAACAGCAACAGCCCAATGGGAAGAGGAGGGGAGAACACATTGAGAAATGAAGGGAACATTTTTTTTTTTTTGCTGAGGCAATTTGGGGTTAAGTGCCTTGCACAAAGCCAGGAAGTGTTAAGTGTCTGAGGTCATATTTGAATTCAGGTCCTCCTGACTTCTGGGCTGGTGTTCTATCCACTACATACAACTAGCTGCCCCAAGGGAGCATTTCTTAGTGTGCCACCGGGCAAAGTACTTCAGATAAAAAGAAAGGCAAAAGCAGGGTGCTTGCCTTCAAGGAGCTCACAGTCTAGTGGAATATAAAGACAATCGATGTCAATAAATTAAAATGTAAATTTTTATTTTTTTATTTTTTTTGCTGAGGCAATTGGGGTTAAGTGACTTGCCCAGGGTCACACAGCTAGGGAATGTTAAGTGTCTTGAGACCAGATTTGAACTCAAGTCCTCCTGACTTCAGGGCTGGTGCTCTATCCACTGTGCCACCTAGCTGCCCCTAAAATGTAAATTTTTAAAAATCTGAAGCATGGATCTGAAGAAAAAAAAAAGATTAGCTGCACACTTCTCCAATTAGGTCCTGTATCTTTCTCACCCACCTCTGTGGACCTTCTTGGTTTCCTCTCTGGACCTCCAGGAGCCCTGGAAGGTTTTCCTTTTCAGCTGCCTGATCTTATCCTTAACCCATTTCTCTTCAGGGTTGACACAGATGACATTGTTCTTTCTCCTAAATTCAAAACTGAAAAAAAAAAATGAGTCAATAGGTTAACATGGGAGGTCCTAGGGATGAGGACCCGGGGGTATACTTGGATCCTAGAGTTTGAGAAGCAAAGGGATGAACAGTCTGGGGGCTAAGAGACCAGAGGAATAAGTGCTGGAAATTAAGGCCCTGGCGATCAATAGGCAAGGGAGTAGGGACTTGGAGCACCAGCAATTGGGAAATGGGCTTGGAGTCAAAGGCATAAAGTGGCAAAAGGGTTAGGGACTTGGAGAGATGAAGAACCAGGGAGATGAAGTCAGAGAAAGCTGGAAGCCAAAGGCCTGGAAGACGAGAAGAACAAGGCCTGGAAGTCTGGAAACTGAGAGATTCGAAGCTTAAAGGATCTGAATTCAAGGAACTAGAGGCTGACCCTAAGATGTCTGGGACTTGGGAGTCTTCAGTCCAAGAAATAGCAGAACAAAAGTGGGACAGGGCTTGGTGGAATGTCAAGGGGCTACATGTCAAAAGACTTAAAGGACCAGTAACTGGCAACTTGAGCACCTAGTAGATAGGTCCAGTGTATCAAGGGATCATTATTTGGATGGCTCTGATTGAATGGAATATTCCCATAAACCTTCTAGAGAGGGATCTAGAGAAGAACTAGGGAAAAAAATGAATCTAGGATGAAAGTGGGCACGATGGAGAGTGGAAGGAAGCCTCACTATGGCATTGAAACAAACTAAAGTTTCTTTTTCTTGTCAGTCCATTCCTACCCCAAGAAGGAAAATAAATATTTGAAAAGGTCTGCATATTAAATGAGGACTATTGGACTACTTGTTCTGATCAATCAATCAATCATTGAGCATTAAGTGTGCCAGACACTATGCTAAGTGCTTGGAACACAAGAAAGGCAGAAACTGCCCCCACCTTCAAAGATCTTCCAGTGTAATGGGGCAGAAAAGGGGACAACAGGTTCTTCTATAAATATATTCTCTAATGCAGAGGTGACCTAATCCAGCCTTAGACTAAAAGGGAGGGAGGGCCATTTTCATCAGCCCACGGCTCTCTCCCCCTACTTTGGCTGGCTGGTCTATGGCTTAGTTGCTTCTTGTTACGTCTCCCGTCCAGTCCAAGCAACATATCTAGGAGCCTTAGTTACCCCAGACCCTTGGAGCAGACACAGCATCGGCAGCCTGATACCCATGGCTGCCTCCATTTATTTACTCCAGATCCCCCTGTGCTATCCCTGTGGGCAGGTTTGGAATCCCAGGATCAATACAAGATAAAAGGGCTTTGAGAGATTATTGATTCCATTCCCCATGTTAGACTGGTAAGACAAAAAGCCCTAAGAAAGAAAGGGAATTTCCTATGGTCACATAGTCAAAAGGGCACTCACATGACAGCTCGAAGATTGCAGCTCCCATTCACCTCTTGAATTGTGTATCTCCTGATATTCCGTAAAAGGGCCAGTTTCCTGGGCTTACTATATTTCAAACAGCAGTCTTCATAGATGCCTATGGGCAACCAGGGACCATTGATTAGAACCACGGAACCAGTAAGTCATAATTAGAAGAAACTGATAGTTTTGTACATTCATTTTACAGATGGGGAAACTGAGTCCCTGAGAGAAAAAGGAACTTGTCCAGGTTCACCCAGTTAGTGGAAATAGGATGCAAACCCAAGCCTCCTGACTTCCAGGTCAAGACTTCTAACTGTCAATTCCTAGAAGGCAGGGGAACATAGGCTTTACAGGAAGAAAAGACAAAACACCATTTGGTCCTTTTACAAATGAGGAAATGAAAATCAGGGAGGGGAAGGGTTAGCTCAAGAACCTCATCTGCCAACCTTTTCAGTCCACTGGGCCAGGTGGCAGCTCTACAGGCTCTCTTCCTATTACCTTCCTTGTTTTGAATTTCAACTCCCTATTAGCCATTTTTGTTCTGTCCTTTTCAGGACAAGTATGTCCTGGAAAGCATGTCCCTTTGGCAAAAAAAAAAAAATAGAATCTCTTCATTATTCCTTATCCATTTCACTTGAGCAATAATCTTTCTTTCATTCTCCTTTCCCCTAATTTATCTAAATCTTCTTCTCCTCACCCACAACTCCTTTTGGGGGACTCTAGCTAATACAATCACCAGCCCCTGCTCATTCTGAGTTTTTACACTCTGCTGTCATTCTGATAGGACCATACCATGCTGGGTCATTCTTTATTCCCTGCTCTTTTATCCATCTTCTTAAAATCTAAGTTAGTCAATGAGTTCTCTGTGTATTCACACTGGCCTGTTTTTGTGTGCTTTCAGAATTTCATCTTGAAGGTGCTCCCCACTTCCCTTGGACTGCTTCCACCAGCCTAATCTTCTGCCATCGGATCCTACCTAACCTTTCTCCCAACCCTCTAAAATCTGATATCTCAAGATCTAGGGAAAGGGTTAGCTTTCCTCCTCTAACACAAATTCTAAGAAGTGTTCACTTCCCACTCCAAGGTTTCCTGTTTTCTCTTCAGCAACCAGTTCTTCCTTTTTTATACAGAATAAGCTCTAGGACACCAGTTCCCTTTGTTACTTCCTCTAACTTCTGAAGAATGAAATTATTGTTAAAGCAAGCCAATAAGCAATTAGCTGCACTGCTTTAGGCAGAGAGAGAACTCCAGCAGATATCTAGATAGTTGACATCCCCTTGCCCCCATGACTATATCAAGCCTCTTTTGCCAAGGTTATGATCCACTTCCTGAATTCATGCAATTCCTCCTTGGCCTGTCACATGCTTTGAGAGCATATTGCTTCTGTCTATCCTTCTACTAAGCTTTATCCCAATGCTCTCCACGAGGTTTTCCCATTTTGATTCCTGGATTTCCATCTGATTTAAACTTATTTTTAAAATTCAATTTTATTTTATTTTCCATTCCAAATTCTCTATTTTCTTAATGTTCAGAGCTGTACCTTTATCTGTTTTCTGTTCTTTTTTGATAACTACACTCTGGTCATGTGTCCCAATCTACCATGTCTCAGTGATACCTATAAGGTAATTCCTGCTTCCTTGAACTAGGATGTTTATAAAACTCATCATGAATTAGCATAGTATAATGCAAAAGTGCTCCCACAATTCTAGAGTAGCACCCAAACCAGATTAAAATATAATTAGGAAATTTCTAACAAAATAAATAAAAATACAACATAGATAATACACATTTGTGGTTTTCTGTTTTCATTTCAGTTTCACATCACTGGTATGGTAGATAGAGCACTGAACTTGGAATCAGGAAGATCTGGATTCAAATCCAGTTATGTGACCCAAGGCAAATTTTTAACATGTCTCTGTTTTAGTCTGCTCTCAGTCAAATGAGAGTTGGTTATCACCTTGGAGGTTCCTTCCAGTCTGTATTTCTGATTCTGTGACTTACCCAGGATCACACTGCCACAATGTCAGATGGAAGAACAGAAAGGAGAGACTTCAAATCCAGCTCCAAAGCTGTGGTCTTGTTCTGATTTCAGGCTAAATCTCCTCATTCTAAGTCCATTGCTATTTTTACTTGATCACATTCTCTCAACTCCCTAATGGTGCCCCTCCATGACTGTCCTCCCAAGAGAGCCCATAGGAAAGTGACCAAAGCCCTGCATTCAGTGCACTGGGCACTGGGAACCTGGGAAAATGGGAAATTGGTCCCAGAGAGGAAGGAAGGGATAGAGCTTATGCTTCCAAAGAACTAGACAAGGCTGTCCAGAGATGCCAGGAGTCACTTTTGCCTCTTCTTTAGGCTATAAGAAGGAGGAAATCATCTTCTTTCAAAGAATTAGAAATACTGGGAATACAGATTTATAAATGAGGAAGTTTGTTAATTTAAGAAATAGGGTTTTTTTTGTTTTTTGGGTTTTGTTTTTTTTTTACGAGGAAGCTAAAGATCAGGAAGGGAAAGGGCCTCAAATAGCAACATAGAAATAATTTGTGGCTGAGGAAGTATTTAAAGCCAGATCTAGTCTTTCCACTATACCCTACTGTTTTCTCTAAATTTAACTCTTTGGTTATGAGTCTCCCCCAAATTCCCTACTTTTACTCCTAATTCTGCTGTCCCTCTGAACTATAAGGGCAGCTAGATAGTCCAAAGCATATAGCCCTGAATCTAAAGCCAGGAAAAGCTGAGTTCAAATCCTGCTTCAGAAACTTAATAGCTGTGTGACTTTGAACAAGTTACTAAAATTCTATCTGCCTCAGTTTCCTGATTTGTAACATGGGAGTGGGGTTAAAACTCTATCACCTCTAAGCACCTTGCCAGGTTGAAATCTATGATCTTATGACCAGTTGGATTAAGGGTGAGTAGTAGATACTTCATCTTTGAGCGAGAACACAAGAAAGGTCAGGGTCAAGATCCCCTTATTCCTTTAGCTCTATCCTCTAATCCAGCCTCTTGACCTATATCAGTGGAAGGTATAGGGAGGAATAAGGAACCTGTCCCTGAGTCACCATCTCCTGCATCTGATAATGGGATACTAGGATGGGAGGGTAGAGAGGAAAGACTGCCCAGCAGCTGCTCCTTCTGCTCTTTGTAGAAAAAGCCTGAAACTCAGATAAGTGGTCATCCAAGACAGAGGTGGGAGGTCAGAGGTTGGGAGTATTAAGTGATGTAGGAGTGAAGAACAAGGATGTCCTTCAGGAATCCCAAATTAAATCCCTCCTCCTCTATGAAACCAGGACACCTGATCTCCAGGAAAAAACCCCAGACTTAGAGGCAGAAAACCTAAATTCTAATCCCAGTTCTCTCATTGTCAAGGCATATACATCCCAGCCTCAGTTTCCCCATTTATAAAATGAAAAAGTTGGACTAGGGACATCCAGAATTTCTGCCAGGTTTGGGATTCTGATCTATAGTCTATGTTCTAAAGTCCTTTCCACATCTTCTTTCCCTACATTCTAAGATTATAAGGATGCCTCGAATAGGGTTTGGAGTCTGGAATCAGGAACACCTGAGTTCAAAACCAGCCTCAGACACTTAGTAGCTATGTAACCCTGGACAAGCCACTTACCTCTGTCTACCACAGTTTCTTCAACGATAAAATGGGAATAATCAAAACATCAAATGAGACACATACGTAAAGTACTTTGCAGACCTTAAAGTACATATGAATGCTAGATCTTATTATCTGGAATTTAGAGAGACTATTCTTGGTCTTAGTCCACAGATGCCAGATTTTTAGGAGAACTTGGATGGGGGGGTATTATTTTCAGTAGTCTTTAGCAAATTTAACATTTTCTTTAATTATATAAAGACATAATTCTAAGGTCTTCACTAGATTTCCAAAGGGTTTATGAGAACCTAGTCTAAATGGTCCATTTTACAGATGAAGAAATTGAGACCCAGAGATAGATACTGGTAGTTAGTTTCAAAGACTGGATTTGAACCCAGGACTTCTGACTCCAGAACGCATGGCCTTTCACTCCATACAGAACTGCCTCTCCCATGATCCCAAGTATTGTAGCTACTTTTTCCCCAGTATATGAGCCTGGCCTCCCTATCAGACTGTGAACTCTTGGAGAACTGAGACTCCACCAACCTCATGACCTCTGAGCAGGGCGCCAATAAATGTTCTATAACGATAATAATGAGGTCCACTCCAAGACAATGAGAAGTATTTTGGTTTCAGAGACCATCCCCTCCTCCTTTCAGGAGGATCAAAGAAATTGAAAGTTATTCCCTGGGCCCTTCCTACTATAATCAGCAATATGGCTGGGTGATAAGGCTTGGGGGGAGGGAGAATGGGGGACGCTGAGACTGATAAGAAATCTCTGTTCCTACCGCGATCAAAGGCTGAGGAAAAAAATAGCCAAAGATCCAGGAATTCCTCAGCCCTGACCCCTAAACCAGAGCTTTCCTATCCTACATGAAGGTCCTGGAAGCCCAGGTGTAAAATGGAAGTTCTGACTTTCCCTGGGGTAATAGCTCTGAAAAATACAGCAAAGGGAATTCGGCTAGTGGCTACCTTCTGAGCTTTGCTGGTCACTCCTCCTCCTGATCTCACTGGATAAGCTACTCTTAGGATCAGAGGGGCTGGAAAGACCCTCAAGTCTATGGAGCAGGGAAACTGAGGCCTGGAGAAAGTGATCTGAGGCAGCCATGAAATGTCAAAGCTGGAAGGACTTAAAAAATCTCCTAATCTAAACACCACCACTTCAAGTTTTACAGATGAGGAAATAGGTCCAGAGGGAGAATTTGCCTCAACTTGACTAATTAGTAAGTAGGGAAGTTAGGATTCAAAATTTTACTCTTCTGACTCTAAATTCAGAATTCTCTCCCACCAGACAGCTCCTCAATGACCCCTGTCTGTATCACTGGGGTTCATACTTAGTTTCCCTACTGTAATATCAATTCCCCTAAGGATCAGGAATCACTGAGTTACAGTTGACTAGCCAGAGAGACCTGGAAGGAACATTAGAAATCAATTAATAGTGTTGGATTTAGAGCTGGAAAGTTATAATCCAAACACCCTGTTTTACATATGAAGAAACTGAGGATTAAAATGATACACCAGGGTCACGGAGGTAGGAAGCCTCACAGCTAGGATATGAACTGAGATCTACTGACTCCAAGTCCAATCTAATTCATTTGAATAAATATTTATTACTGATTCTGTGCCTGGCATTGTGTTAGGTGCTATGGATTGATTAAACGATTAATTGGTGCAATTAATGATTGAATATATGACTTACGATTAAAATATTGACAATGTGCCCAGTATTACATTAGATGCTAGGTTTACAAAGATTAAAGCACTGACTATGTGCTTTTAACACTATTGTGTTAGATGCTAGGGATACAAGGATTAAAGCATTTATTCTGTACCCAGCATTGTGCTAGATATTAGAGTTACAAAAGTTAAAGCACCGACTATGTGCCCTGTATTGTGCTAGATGCTAGGGATACAAGGATTGAGGAGTATCCTACAGTGAACAAATTGCACTAAACAACCTAAGGTGGTACAGAGTCCACAACAATGAGGCAATAGAATAGGATGAGAACAGGGAGAGGCTTCCTAAGGAAGATGGCTGAGCTTTGATCAGATGGGCAGAGAAAAAAAAAAAACAGGAAAAAAGCAGAAGCAAAGAGATAAAGACCAGGATTCAGCTGGTGGAAGATGCAGAAGAAGATTGAGATTTTATTCAGGGAGGAAAAAAAACTCGCAGCCTATTGGAGAGGTCCAAAAGTATGTGAGGGCCTTTCTCACTAGAGGTCTTCCAGATGAGTCTTAATGACTTCTCATCATCTAAAGTGTTATATAAATATTAGCTATTTTTATGTTGGTTTTTGTTCATTGGATCATGAATCTTGAACCAGAAGATACCCAAAAGGCCTTCAAGTCTAACCCATTCACTTAACAGATGAGAAACTGAGGCACAGAGAGATATAGTATCTATAGATATATAGGTGGGGGGGGCAGGGATCTTATATGAATACAAGATGCCCTTTGAGTATTTCCTTCCCTACTTTCAACATTCGCTGGCTGTCAAGTAGGGTGAGTATACTCTGGGCTAATACCCAAGATGGATTCAGATAGGATCTGATATCCCAGGAATAGGTGGGAGGGGGGGAGATTCCCCAGCTTCATGACCATACGGTCATGGGTACCTTGACTGTAGACAACATGGATCAGTGCCACAAGGAGGCCGGTGAGCAGCTGGAGATTCATTCTGATGACTTCTCCAGGTAGTCCTGCACAATCCTGCCCAAAGAGAAAAAAGAGAGAGCAGGTAAAGTTGAATCCCCCATCCCAACAGCTCCAAATAGGCACCTTCAGTCCTCCTGGGCTAGAGTCTGGCTAAAGAAATGAAGGTGGGTACCTCTGCTCTATATCCCCCATTACTCACCCTCACCTCAATCCTCAGGGGCTTTGCCTACATAAACTTACCATAAAAATTCCTAGACACATGCTAAATTCTTGAGGCACCAGGATTCAGAGCTGGAAAAATTCATAAAGACAATCTTGTCCAATCCTCTCATTTTTACTGATGAGAGAAACTGAGTTTGAAGAAAAAGAAAAAGGGTTGCCAGATCCAAATAGTAAATTACAGTCAGCATTTGAACCCAGATTTTCTAACTCCAAATTCAATAGGTTTTCCTACTCTGCCACAAATGTCTGCTCTAGCACTTGAGTTTTGTGTAGCGTTGCACTTACCGAGTGCTCTGAGCTCTCCCGGACCTTGTAGCTCACTAGGACCTCTACCTGTTGTACCTGGAGGTGGCTGGCACCTTCAGAGACTGCCTCCTTATAAGCAGGGCCTCCCTACAGCCCTCCCCTGCTTCCCACCCACCATGGACTCTGTTCCAACAGGCCCTGGCAATCAAAGGCCCTCCTCTCAGCAGCTCACTCTCTTCTCTGCTAAGAAAAGAGACTTTGTACCAGTCACCTGCAAACCTGTGCACCTTTGATGGCATGCTGCAGCCATGCCACGGGGAGTAGAGAGGCAAAATGGCCCTAAAAGGACAAAACCACCTGCTTTTCACCAACTTCTGGCTCCCCCACAAGGAAAAGGACCTTCACCCCCTTTCCTTCTCAATCAGAACAAGAACCTCTCAGAAATGCAGGATGTCAGAGCTGAGAAGGTCCTTAGAACACAGAATGTCATACTTAAGAGGGCCCTTAGGACACAGAAAGTCAGAGCTGGGAGAGGTATGCCTTAGAACACAGGACTGACAGCCCAGGTAGTCCATTTCTAAATTCAGTGTTCTTTCCACTTACCAAGCCATATTTAAAATACTTGGCAAACCCTAAAGTGCCATACAAATATCAACAATTATTAATATTTTCTCATCCAATCCCTTCAATTTACAGATGTAGAAATTGAAACCTGGAGATTTGAATTGGCTTGCCCAAGGACACACAATGAGACATGGGAAGAACTGGAATTGAAGCCCCTTTCTTGACTCAACACACAGGACCAGAGCCTATAGATAGACTCCAGGACTGCTACTCTATCCACTGAACCATCTAGCTGGTCCCCAGTGGGTTGTTTTGTTTTGTTTTCTATTATTATTAGGCCACATAGGATGTTAAATTTGAAAAAGGACCTAGGAGGTCATCTTATATAATCTCTTTATTGTCTTAAAAATTTTTAATAATAGCTTTTTATTTTCAAAATAAATACAAAAATTTGCCCTTGCAAAATCTTGTGTTCCAAATTTTTTTCCCTCTCTTTCCCTCCCCCCTTTCCCCTAGATAGCAAATAATCCAATATAGGTTAAACATGTTCAATTCATCTAAACATATTTCTACATTTATCATGCTGCACAGGGAAAATCAAATCAAAAAGGAAAAAGAAATGAGAAAGAGAAACAAGCAAGCAAACAACAACCAAAAAGGTGAAAATACTATGTTGTGATCCACACTTAATCCCCATAGTTCTCTTTCTGGATGCAGATGGCTCTTTCCATTACAAATTTATTGGAATTGACCTGAATCACCTCATTGTTGAAGAGTCAAATTGAGGTAATGTTTTAAGGTTTCATTTGAGGTGCATGAGAACCTTATGGGGAATATACTATGACTCCCATTTTACAAATAGAAAACTGGAGGCAGTTATGTGTCACAGTGGATAGAGCACTACCCCTGAAGTCAAGAGGACCAGAGTTCAAATGTGGACTCAAACACTTAACACTTCCTAGCTGTGTGACCCTGGGCAAGTCACTTAACTCCAATAGCCTCAGCAAACAAAAAAAAAAAAAAAAAAAAAAAGAAAGAAAACTAAGATTCAAAAGAGAGTAAATGACAGGAAGATATAATTATTAAGTATCAGAGGCAGAATTTCAACCCAGGTTTTTTCTAATTCCAAGTTCAGAAGCTTCTTTATTATTCTGATCTTTATTACGTACAGTTTGCTTTTCTTTTAAGTATGTAAAAAGTTCAGATTGTAGCTTTCAAAGCTATGCTGCTTGTCTGTGTCTAGTCTTCCTCACCTTTTCTACTATACAGTGCTACCTTATTAGGAGGAAAAAAGCATATTTGGAAAAAATCTCATACTTTACATCTAAAAGGCTAGATTTGGCCCAGAAGAATTGGGGACACTCAGATTATATTTTTCAGGCTAACCTCAAGGTTATTCAGCTCTCCTGAATTCTGTTTCTCCACTCCTAGACTAATCCTAGACTGTGTCCTAATTTCAGATCCAGCTCTAAATCTCAAGCAAAGCCTTGAGTTTGACTCCAGACAGATCCCTGACCCTAGAATGAGGGTTCATCCCAGAACTCTGACCCAAGCCAGAGCCATGATACCCAGCTAAGGAGTGGACTTTGACCCAAACCTGAGACCTAATCCCATTCAAGGATCTGAACCTGCCCTGCTCTGTTCTCCAGTCAGTTCCACAGACTCTTCATTTTCCTGGAACTTTCTACTCAAGTGTATATGTTATATGCTCTATTTTTGTTCTGCCATGTCTTCAGCTTTCCTGGAATCCCCAAGTGGCCTTGCCAGTGGGGCAAGCGTCCACAACTGTTTGGGGAATAAATAGCTGCATGCTTCCTGATTTTTAAAGAAGCCAGGACATGTACTTGGCTTTATCATCGGAGCCAAATTATCTCGTTTCTGTTTATTTACACACAGTGTCACGATGCTAAATGGGGTTTTCCCCACACTCTTAGACTCGATTCTCTTTTCCCTTTATATTATTTCACTTGTTGATTTCATTCTCCCATGCTGATGATCTTCAAATCTATTTTTCTAGCCCTAAGCCTTCTTGTGATCCCTAGTCTCATGTCCCACTGCTTTTAGACATCTCAAAATGGATATTCCATATACTTAACTCATCTATAACTGAACTTATTATTTTTCCCCCTAACCTTCCCACCTTCCTAACTCCCCTATTACTGTTGAGGGCACCATTCTCCTTGACACCCAAGTTCTCATCATTGACTCCTCACTCTGCTATAGTCAAAGCCTGTTGATTTTACCTTCATAGCATTTCTCAAATGTGTCCCCTTCTTGCCTCTGACACTGTCACTATGCTGGTAAAGCATCTTATCACTTCATACCTGAATTATTGCAGGACTTCTGGTTGGTGTCCTTGTCACAAATTTATCCTCACTGCAGGCCATCTCACTTAACTGGCAAAGTGATCTTCCTAAAGCACAGGTCCCTACTTTCCCTTGGGGAGTGGTATGTGTTCTTTAATTAAGTAAGCTCCATTTATTCCTTATCACCTCCAGGATTCAGTACAAAATCTTCCATTTGGTGGTGGTGGTTGTTGTTCATCATTCTTTCTCCTTAGGCAGAGCTGTGCAAAATCACTAGTCTCATTCTCTCCTCTGGAGTCATCAGAGGCAAGACAGAAGTCAAGATAATTGGAGATGGCTCCTCCAATGTGGTGGTCAAAGCCCTTTATAATCTGCCCCCCTCCTACTGTTCCAATCTGTTTATATTTTTTAATCCCCTGCTGTTTCTTCCCACTACAATCCATCCTTGGTGTTCTTCTGGAACCAAGATCTAGGTGAGTTAGCCTGACTGGAATCCTTGCTTTTTAGGATCCTAATCAGATCACATTTCTTCTGGAAGTGCTATGTGAAATTTGAGGAGCCAATTAAAAGTCAGGAGGTTATTAGAAGCTGAGCTCAGAATCTTCATCATCCTAGAACCATAGAATTTCAGAGCTGGAAGAACAGTGCTTAAGACACAAGAGTGTCAGGTTCAGAGTGAGGGGAAATCTTTAAAACACAGTGTGTGAGGGCTGGGAGGTTAGGGGGTAGGGATTTAGGATGCAGAATATCAGGGTTCAGAGTGTCCTTAGTACATGGAATATCACAACCAGGTGGTATATTAGAACATAAACTCTTAGAGCTGAAAAGACTCTTTGAACATATATAATGTCAGAGTTGGGAGGAGTGCTAGTTCACAGAATAAATTTTTTTATTTAAAAAAATATTTAAAAATAAATCGATTCACCAAAACTAACCTATATATCACCTAGTCTATTATCTGTAGAGTTCCACATCCACAGTACCTCTTATCTGCTAAGAAAAGGAATTGCATTCTCCTATCTCATCTCAGGCCAATTTGGTCCTTGTAATTTCACAATATTTAGTTTCACTTCTTTTGTTGTTGCTATTGATTCCATTTAAATTGTTATGGTCTCTATCAGAGTCTTCTCCCTAACTACTCAAGGCAACAATTCCATCAGTGCTCCAGTTTCTCTCTGCTAACCACACCCACCATCCAAGATTATTAGAAAAGATCAAAGATCTTTTAAAAAATCTTTTTTAAAAAAAGAATATGGACTATTATAATTAGGACAGTCTTAGGATATGGGATGTCAGTGCTATAAGGTTATCTTAGAACATTTAGTGGGATCTTTAGAACAAAGAATGTCAAAACTGGAAGGACCCTTAGAACTTAAGATTGTTAGAGCTGGGCAAGATCTTAGAAGATAAAGTGTGTCAGAACTTGGAAGAGGTTTCCATTAAAATTCAGAATGTCAAAACTTTTGGGGCAGCTAGGTGGCACAGTGGATAGAGCACCAGCCCTGAAGTCAGAAGGATCTGAGTTCAAATGTGATCTCAGACACTTAACATTCCCTAGCTGTGTGACCCTGGGCAAGTCACAACCTCAATTGCCTCAGCAAAAAGCAAAAAAAAGAGAGAGAGAGAGAGAGAGAGAGAGAGAGAGAGAGAGAGAGAGAGAGAGAGAGAGAATGTTAAAACTTAAAAAGACATTAAAAGACCAGAGAGTTAATACCCAGCTAGGGACAAAAAATGCCAAAGTTGGAGAGAACTTTAGAAAATAGGAGGTCCGAGGGGGCAGCTAGATGGTTTAGTGGATAAATTATTGGCCCTCAAGCCAGGAGGACTTGAGTTCAAATCTGGTCTCAGACACTTAATACTTCCTAACTGTGTGACCCTGGGCAAGTCACTTAAATTGCCTCAGCAGGAAAAAAAAAAAAGTAAGTCAGAGCTGGAAAGAAGTTTAGAACACAAAAAAATCAGAGTTGGGAGGGCCTTGGGATGGGGGAGACTTTAGAACTCATCTAGTCCCCAGAATTCTAGATTTTTTTTGTATTCTAAACAGTGCCAGCAGCTCAGAGAAACCTATATATCCTTCTCAGAATGCTTTTAAGTGCATAAAATAAAATACATAAGGAATATAAAGATACATATATATATATAGAAATTTATATAAATATATGTATATTTATATAAAAGATATAAATATAATTATATTGAAAATAAATTTAGAAGGATCCCAGCTTAAGAACTCCTGATGTAGTTCAGTCGCCTAGTTTTCCAGATTGTTGTTTGTCTTTTGTTCTTGAAGAGGACAATGGCATCACAAAGGGGATACCATGACATGCAAGTGAATTGTATTCATGGGGGAGGGGGCTGTACAAAGTTACTACAGCCATTTGGATCTAGTGACCATATACAGATCAGGACAGCTGGAGATGGCCCTGGATGCAATGGGAGACCTTGGGCTTTTTAAGCTAAAATCTTCAATAGGTCCCAATCTGACTGAGGCCAGAACCCATTTAGTGATTAAGGCTAGGTTGTAATTGAGGCAAAGAATCTCCTCTTTCACCTAGTCAGAAAAAAAAAATCTAAATAAACAAATCTGGGGGAAGATCCTCAGGGTTTCTGGCCAAAGTAGAAACGACTGCTATTTACATTCACTTTGGGTCAATCAGGATCCAAACAGTGACTAAATGGGGCTTGGCCTGGGACCTATGGGTAGGCCAATCCATGAGCATCAGAGCAGTTTGGGTTTAAGGTATGGTCCTTAAGAAAAATCTAGCCAGTAAACCCCAAGATATCTTGGGAGGGTTCAGAGATCCAAAAGCATCACCTCACTGGTCCTTTTCCAGAAAGGACAAACTACAACTTCTAGGATTAGAAATGGCCCACAAACTGGAATTGGTCAGTCACTCCTTCCTTCTCTCCTTCCCTCTGTGTAGAATAAGTTGAGTAAAAACACTCTCATGGGAATATATTCCTAAAGTAGGCTTTAATTGTGACTTGAGACATTGTAATAACAAATAGAACTATAGCTAAAAAGTTGCAGGTGCTGTCCCTCCTATTTCCCACCACTTCTTAGTTAGCATTTAAGTACTGCTTTTAAAGGTGATGATGGCTTTGAATTCTATGTCTGCTTGTCTATTTTTCTAGGGAAACTTAAATTAAGTTTATTATTATTGACTTGTATTCTTTTGTTTCTGAGTTCTCGATTAGAATGTAAAAAACCTGGACTCCCCAAAACAATGGGAGAAAAAGCCAGCCTGGCCCCCTCCCCACCTTTAGGAGTTTCTGCGTTCAGGTTTTGCAGTTTATGCTTTGCACTCCTTTTGCTGACACTGTCAGATAGGAGATGCCCTTTCTCCCGAGATTATAATAACCCCCTTTTTGCTTTTTCTTAGTCTGAGAGTCTGATTATTTTTATAGAGTAGATACTGTCCCACATGCCTCCCTCTTTCTTTCCTCCCTTCTTTCCTTCTCTTTTTTTTACTTTCTTCTTTCCATCCTTCCTTCCTTCTCCCCCCCCCTCCTTTTTTCTTTCCTTCCTTCATCCCTCCCTTTCTCCCTTCCTTCTTTACTTTTTTCCTCCTTCTGTTCTCTCTTCCTCCCCTCTATGTCCACATAGGGTATGTATGATATCCTCACCTACATTTTACAGATAGGGAAACTGAGGGTCCCAATTAAAATCAATACAGATTGATTGTGTGGGGCTGGGGGTGGGGCGGGACTGCAGCTGGTCCTGGGGGCTGAAGCTCTGGGAGGGGCCTAGAGGCTGGGGGGAGGGCCTGGCCGGGCTGCGGGCCTCCTTCAGTTGCGGCTGGCTCTCTAGAGAAAGAGAACTCCCGGTCAAGGGAGCTGGAGCTGCAGCTGCGGCTGGGACGTCGCTGTCTCCCGGCTGGCCATGGATTCTTCTTCCTTCCGGGGGGCGTTCCGCCTCTTGGGCCTCCTGCTTTGGGTACGAACCGCCGTTGGGCTTCTCAGTCTGCTCCGGGAGCTAGGGCTGGGTTGGGTGCGGCTGAGGGGAGCCGAGCGGGGACGCCGGCGCGGGCGCGGTCTGGACGATTTCAGTTTTAATTTCCCAGTTTTCCTCCACTCCACCCAGGCTAATCCAGTCCTAGTCTGCGAGTCGAGAGATCTGGACGTCAGTCCCTAGTCCGCTATCTGTTCTCTGTGTGACCCTGTTCAAATCTCTTCCCTTCTCAGGGCTGCCACAGTTTATCCATTTGTAAAGTGCGAGGGATCGACCTCAATGCTCTCTAGCACCTTTGAGCCCTGACAATCTCGGCTTGTTTTTTGGATTTGGGTAAATGAACACCTGGAGAAGGTACCCAGGTGTGTCTGAGAGGCGACTGACCCGGGGCTGTTAACCTTTAACCCACGAACCTGGGCTGCCATTAGGAGAGGGGGAGGAGGGAGAAGGAATACCCGATCGCTGTAAAGGGGAAGAGAGCCCCAAAGGTCAGAAATAGGGACTTTGAGGTTGGAGCTGGGGCGAGGCATTTAACTGGGAGGGAGACAAGCTCCGATTATGGAAGAGCTTCCTGAGCTTAGGTCCCTACATGCTATAAGCTGCTTCTAGCGGTAGTGGGGTTCGCCTCATCCCCACCCCCTTCCGATCGATCTTGTAGCGGATAGAATTTTCTGGAGGTGTGGCGGAGGGGGCTTTTATAATAAGATATGGATTGGATTCGCTTCTTAAGCGTCCTGGTATTGTGTATTTGTGTAGGAGGTGAGGGGAAGGAGGAGGAGAGAGGAAGAGGGTCTGGAAGCAGGATATATCAGTAACCCAAACGGGGAGAGATTGAGGGAAAAGGTGAATTCTGAACCTATGATTTAATCTATGTGAAAGAAAACCCCCCACTTTGTAAAATTACCTCTACAAATACAGTTGTGATTTGTGGGCTGAGTAGTCCTTGAAGGGATAGAATGGGAAGGTTAACTGCTAATGATACTCTCACAGAGTAGTGTCTTAAGTCAGAAGAAGAAAATTCTTTGTTTTAGCCCATTAATATTTTAAAATTTTCAATAAAATTTATTGATGTTTTTCATTTTAACATTACCTATATTCCCTTTTCCAGAATAAAGAATAAAAAGAGGAAAAAAAAGTTCAGCAAAACTAAAACATTGAAAAAATGTGATGTTGTAGTGTTCTATATCCGTATTTCCCCATTTCTAAAAAAAAAGTGGTACTTTTCATATCTCTTTTTTGGGGGGGCCAGGCTTGATCATTAAATTTCACAGCATTTGGTTCAAAAAAAAATACAGTTGTGAGTTTTTTCTGGAAGTTTTTTAATTGATTCTCTAGGGTTCTTTAAGTATACCATCATATCATAATTTGGTTTCCTCTTTACCTATTCTAATTCCTTTAAATTCTTTTTCTTATTACTTCTGCAAATACAGATCAACAGCTTGCGTGTCTTAGGGGACATTGAGGTTCAGTGACTTGGCTGTGCCCATAAAGCCAGTATGAGTCAGAACGCAGGTTTTCCTCACTCTAAAGCTGGTCCTCTATCCACTATGTAGTGTGATGGAGGTGGTGCAAATTGTTGTTGAAGTTCTTATTCTTAATGCTATTTTACAGATTAAAAACTATTGCACATGATTTCTTTTTTTTTCTCCTTCACATACTCTATATTACAGCTAGACTAAAACACAGCTGTTCTCAGAGCCTGTCATGCTCTCCTGGGCAAGTCATCACCTGTACCTGGAATGAGTTCGCTCTTCATCTTTCTCTTCTAGACTTAACTCAGCTGCCACTTCCTTAGTCAATAAGCACCATTCCAGGCCCTTCTGGAGACAGAAATACAAACATGAAATGACTCCTGCTGTTGGGGAACCTATATTCTGCTTGGGAAAGACAACATGTTTATACATAAATACAGAAATGAACCCCAAAATTATACAGGGAAGGTGGGCATTCATACTTGGAAAAAAGCAGGCATGGATTTTTTTTCTGTCTTTTTTATTAAAGCTTTTCATTTTCAAAACATTTGCATAGATAATTTTTCACCATTGACCCTTGCAAAACCTTTTGTTCCAATTTCCCCCCCTTCTCATGCCCTCCCCTAGATGGCAACTATTCCAATATTTGTTAAACATGGTAAAAATATGTACTAAATCCAATATATGCAAACATTTATACAGTTATCTTGCTGCACAAGAAAAATCAGATCAAAAAGGAAAAAAAATGAGAAAAAATAAAATGCAAGCAAACAACAACAAAAAGAGTGAAAATGCTAGGTTATGATTCACACTTAGTTCCCACAGTCCTCTCTCTGGATGTAAGTGGCTCTCTTCATCACAAGACCATTGGAACTGGCCTGAATTATCTCATTGTTGAAAAAAAGCCAGGTCCATCAAAATTGATCATCGTATAATTTTCTTGTTGGTGTATACAATAATTTCTGATTCTGCTCATTTCACTTAGTATCAGTTCCTGTAAGTCTTTCCAGGCCTCTCTGAAATCATTCTGCTGATTGTTTCTTATAGAACGATATTATTCCTCAACTTATTCATATATTCCTATAACTTATTCAGCCATTCTCCAACTGATGGGCATCTACTCACTTTCCAGTTTCTTGCCACTACAAAAATGACTGCCACAAACATTTTTGCACATGTGGGTTCCTTGCCCTCCTTTAAGATTTCTTTGGGATATAAGCCCAGTAAGAAACACTACTGGATCAAAGAGCATGAACAAAATTTTGACAGTCCTTTGGGCATAGTTCCAAATTGCTCTCCAGAATGGTTGGATCAATTCACAACTCCACAACAATGTATTAGTGTCCCAGTTTTCCCTCATCCTCTCCAACATTTGTCATCATCTTTTCCTGTCATCTTAGCCAATCTGAGAGGTGTGTAATGCTGCCTCAGAGTTGTCTTAATTTGCATTTCTCTGATCAATGATTCAGAGCACCTTTTCATATGACTACAAATGGTTTCAATTTTTTCATCTAAAAATTGTTCATATCCTTTGACCATTTATCAGTTGGAGAATGTCTTGAATTTTTATAAATTTGAGTCAATTTTCTATATATTTTAGAAATGAGGCCTTTATCAGAACCCTTAAATGTAAAAATGTTTTCCCAGTGTATTGCTTCCTTTCCAGGCATAGATTCTTGAAGAATGTAACTCTGAAGGTTCTATTAAGGGGGAGGTAAAATCGGGAGAGCATTCCTAGAATCAGGGACAACCTGTGCAAAGGTGTGGAGATAGGATATGCAATGTTGTTAATCCTACTGGAGCACTGAGTGCATGAGGGTAAGTTGGGTATAATCAACTTGAAGAGAAAGGCTGGAGTCAGATTCCAAAAGGATATACGGGTCAAATGGGAATTTGTGTTTTTAGCCTAAAAGAATGGGGAATCCCTGAAGCTTCTTGATAACAGTAGTAATATGATTAGGTTTGGGCTTTAGGGGTGTCAATACCATCTTTCACCAATGCCCACAGCTAAGAGAGTTCTTTCTCTAGTTATTTGAGAACATTTGTTCTCCTCTCTTTTTTATCCACTTTTCCCCAACCCTGCAACACTCTATCTTGTAGTTTACTGTAGATTACTTGTATCATACTATACTACTTCCATCCTGTCAACCCTGCCCCCAAAAAATATAAGCTTCTTGTAGTGGGTAATTTTTCTTTTTGGTATCCTTAGTAATAAACATGGAACCTTGTATTCAGTAAATTTTAATTGTATTTTATTTTTCCAAATATATGTAAAAATAGTTTTCAACATTCATTTCTGTAAGACCTCATGTTTCAAATTTTTCTCCCTTCCTCTCTTACCTTCTCTCAAGACAGCAATCAATCTGATACAGGTTAAATATGGGCAGTTATTTTAAATATATTTCCATATTTGTCATGATTTATAAGAAAAGTCAGATAAAAGGAAAAAGCCATGAGAAAGGGAAAAAACAAGCAAAAAACAAATAAACAAAAAGGTCAAAATACTATGCTTCGATCCACATTCCGTCTCTATAGTTCTGTCTCTGGATGCAGATAGCATTTTCCATCCCAAGTGTCCAAAAAATGTTTTCTTAACTAACTGAGCAGCCTTTCCAAGAACTCAGAAATAAGCATGGAGGTACTTTTCATTGTAGGGGTAGGGGGTGTTGAAGATCTATGTAGTATAGACATGCCAAGAAAGCCTTCCTTCCTCCTTCCTTTCCCTATTCCCATGCTTGGAAGTGTTCCCCTCTTCATCTCCACCTTCCTTCAAGTTCCAGCTAAAAACCCATCTTCTACAAAAAGTCTTCCCTTCTACCTTAGATGTCTGTTTTCTCTGTTGAGTTACTCCCAACTTAACCTGTCTATATCTTGTATATAGCTATTTTCATGTTGTCTTCCCCATTTAGACTGTAAGCTCCTTGAAGGCAGGGTCCATCTCTCTTGTCTTTTTTGGATTCCCAGCACTTAGCACGAATACTTGCTACGTAGGAGGCACTTAATAAATGTTTATTGCCTGAATAACTGACATATGGCTCTTATGTTTCAGGGAGCTGCAGCTGCCATGGCTTGGGCTGGGATCTCAGCTCTCAGAACCCACTGGAACTATCATCATTTCTGTGACAATCCTTTCTTGGAGGTGCTGGGCTGTTTGGTAGTGATCACAGCCCCACTGCTGCTGCTTACTGGGGGTCTGGCTGTAGGTGTATCCCGGTGGAACATTGGTCCCTGGCAAGGCATGGTGAGTGTACCTTCAGCTTAGGGACAATTCCTTTCTTCCTTTCACACTTTCCCACAGTCCTGTTGCAGAGTTAAATCCTAGGAGCTGCCTCTTGCCTTATCTCCCTGATAAGAGCCTTAGTATCTTAGTATCTTATTAGATTGTTCAATTGACAAGCTTTTTTAAAGCATCTTTTCAGTGCCAGGTTGGGGGAGGGGGATTTACATATAGTAAAAATAAAGTAATTTCTACTCTCAAGGATAGAGCAAGGAACCTACAGTCTATTCTTTTTTTTAATCAGTATTTTTCCCCTGAGGCAATTGGGGTTAAGTGACTTGCCCAGGGTCACACAGCTGGGCAATGTTAAGTGTCTGAAGCCAGATTTAAACTCAGGTCCTCCTGACTTCAGAGCTGGTGCTCTATCTACTGTGCCACTTAGCTGTCCTTTTTTTTTTTTTTAACACAAATTTACTTTTATCCTAAACATATATTAAAAAAAGAATGTTTCCATGCACACAACAAAACACACATTTTAAAATATATGATCAATTGTATATGCTACTTTCAACATTGGCTGTTTACCTATGATTCTTTCTGATCTTCCTTCCTGCGGAGGCCAGCCTCCGTGGGGAACTCGGTTCTTGAGTGGAGGATTGGAGTCGGCGAGTGGAACAAGAGACACCACACTCCATGGTGTTCGATTTGTTGGCAAAAGCTTGTTCGATTTATTTAAGAAAGCTTGCAATTGTTATAGTCTTACAAAGTTAGGGTTCATTAGAGATAGGATAATTATTTGGCTAGGATTACAAAATTTTCTTGGGGCCCAGAAGTTCCCAGAACCCCAGGTGCAATGCTTCTTAGAAAAAAAGAATGTACAGAGTAAATTCATCAGACAATATAATAATAGTGAAACTTTAACTAAAGGTAAATGTACCTTGTGGTCATCACGTCATGTCTGGCAGGACATGAGTTTCTCTAAAAATATCACATTTATTTATTCCAAGACATACAGTGCTTTTTAATTTTTAACATCATCATAAGATGTTTTACAATAGAGACATTTAATTTTCTCAGGGACTTTATTTTCCTCAGCCCATTTATTAATCACTCGTACAATAGCTTGTTTTTGTGTAGGGGTCAGTAAATCATGCAGTGGCCTACTTCTCTTACTTTTTTCCCATGACTTACTTGCTACCAATGTGTCCATCTATCACTGAATGTTTACTGTTCTTTTCATCATATCATTATTTATGTAAGCTCCATATAGGGGAGAAAAGGGTCAGGTTGATTGGGTCTGGAATTGTTTCAAACAAGAGGGAGTAACTGGAGATTTCTTTTGAAGTTTTTGGGGAAAACTATCAATTTCCCAAGTTTCTCAGTCTCTAAGTTTGTTTAATGCTTCACTAGTAGAGAAACTTTTCATGTTTGGGCAGAAAGTACAAAGAGGCTTTTGGGAGTGAAGGGCTACATGCTCAACCTTATTGTGATGGATGGATATATACATACAGCTCTGCTAAGAATTCCTAGGACAGGAATTAAGCAGATAATCATTAAGCAAATGTATCCCTGAATGCTTAATTCTGTGGGGGTTTTTCCATGGTGCCTTGCACACGTGGGGGTGGCCCCTGTGGAGACCGTGTCATTCCACGCAAGGTCCTTGGCTTCCTGCATCTTCCTCCTCTATTTACTTTGTCACTCTCCATCCAGCTGTTAATTCAGTTCAATTCAGAAATTCAATTCTTTCTGTGTGTTTTTTAAAGTTAAAATTATGTTAATTTCCCTATATATGTCTTCCTATACAAGACCCTTCCCTTGTGACAAAGAAAAAGACTTAAGCAAAATGCTATGTGAATGAGCAGCTGGTGGCTTACTGGTTAGAGCATTGGCCCTAGAGGCAGGAAGCCCTGAATTTAATTCCAGCCTCAAACACTTCCTAGCTATGTGACACAGGGGAAGTCACTTAACTTCTGATTGTCTGACAAAATGGATCCAGTAGTTCCACTAGAGAAGGAAATGGCAAACTGCTCCAGTATATTTACCAAGAAAACCCCAGAGGGGGTAGACTTAACTGAAATGATTGAATAATGTCAATGTAGGCAACATTCTGCTCCTGCAGTCTACCACCTTTCTCCTGAGAGAATGGGCATATTTTCCAGCATCTTGCCCCAGGAAGCAACATCAGTCGTCAGAATTAATCCAAGTTCAGCTTAGGAGTGTTGTGTTCATTTACTTGATTGTAGCTGTGTATCATAGGGGGCAAGGTGGTACATACAACACTAGCCCTGGAGTCAGGAAGTCTCTTGTTGAGTTCAAATCCAGTCTCAGTCATTTACTAGTTGTGTGACCCTAGGCAAGTCATTTTACCCTGTTTGCCTCGGTTTCCTCCTCTGTAAAATGAATGGAGAAGGAAATGGCAAACCACTTCAGTATCTCTGCCAAGAAAATCGTAAATGGAACACAAGGTTTTACAAAGATGAATGTTGAAGACTGTCTTTGCATATATTTGGAAAAACAAAATACTATTGGAAAAAAATGCCAAATGGGGTCATGAAAAATCAGAAATGACTAAACAACAAAAGCTTTTGTGAACCTTTTCCAAGTTTTGTTTTCTTCACTTTGCTTTTTATTTTGTTTTTTTCAAGTTTTGTTTTCTTTCACATTGCTCGAGTCTCAAAGGAGGAATTTCTCATTTGTCTTTTCTTAAAACACAACAATATCCCATTACATTCATTTGTCACAGTTTGTTCAGCCATTCTCCAATTGATGGGCATTTACTTTGTCTCCATTTTTTTTTCACACTGCCACAGGTACTACTATGATTATATTGATGCTGGTGGCACTTTTTATTTTCTGCCTTGGACTTCCTCAGGGGCATATGCCCAGTGGTAAGATCACTAGATCAAAGCAGATGAACAGTTTACTGAAATTTTTTAAAATTTGTAATTCCAAATTGTTTTCCATAGCAATTGGACAAATTCTTGTCTTCCAGTAGTATATCAGTGTGTACATACAAAGCCTTTTCCCTCCCATGTACCACAAAGAAGCACAAGGGGTTTGTTTTGTTTTGTTTAGCTTTTACAGTTTTACAAATAAGGCCATGAGAGATAAAGTGATTTGCCTGATCAATCTAGTTGGGGACCTGGGACTTGACTAGTCCAAGAGACCAGTGCTTACTATGCTAGGGTGGACTCTTAGGGAGCATCTTTTTCCACCTTAGGTGAAAAGATCGGGTCTAGTATGGTCAACACAGAGACACCTAAGCCCAGTAAAGAAGTGTTGGCCTGGATTTCAAGAAGTTTGTTCAAATACTACATCTACTATTTACTAGCTATTACCCTAGAATAAGTAATTAAACACCTCTAGACCTCAGTTTCCTTATTTGTAAAATAAGGAAGATTGAACAGGATGATCACTTAAGATTCATTTGCGACTCCAAATCTATCGTGACATATGGAGACCGAAAGCCAACCTTGACTTTAAAAAGACTTGGGCAAATGTTCTGGTTCTTACATCTATAGGCTTGTGTGGTCCTGGCCAAGGATAAGCATTCAGTGTCCCTCCCCCAACTCACCAAACCTAAATTGCAGAGTAGTCATTTGATCCAGAGGTAATAGGGAGCCAATTGGCAGGTGTGACATGGTCAGGTTTATGTTTTTGAACTATCACTTTGGCAGCTGAATGGAGGAATTATTGAAGAGGGAAGAGTCTTGGGGTAGGGAGACCAATTAGGAGACTATTGCGAAAAGCAAGGTAAGAAGTAATGAGAGTTTGAACTTGGGAGGTGGCTGTCCTCCATGGTTTCCAGTTTCCTTTTCGTCTTGGTTGCCTTCTTCTGGGTAAACTCTGGCATCCCAATATTATAACAGGCAAAGTAAGGTAAATTGTGGCACAAAGTTCAGAGCATGACCAACTTTTTACTAAAGCAAGAATTCAGAAGAAGTAGAATCTCAGCTTCCTCAGCAAAGCTAAGACCCCAAATGATGGGGACAACTCTCTTTTATAGTTTTAGGGAGTACAGAAAAGAGGAACCTAACTAGCTTTATGGGCAAAAGAAAATATGATTGGATAAAAATTAGGAATAAAGGCTAGCAACAATCCCCTCCTTCTCTCTCCTGTGGCTAAGAAATGTTCATTGTTTGAGTCCAGCTGCACCTACAAGGTCAGAGATAGCAAACCAGACATTTTTGGATAACACACTAGACAGCCTTTAAGGGTAGTTTGGTGAAATAAAGATACTAGAACAGTCTCCCTGGAGTCCACCTATATCTTTCAAGGGTAACAGATTTCCTTGACACAAGAATAGAACAGTGATTAACAGGAGAGTTGAATCCTAAACTTAACTTGTTACAGGGCTGCTAAATTTCTGAATTAAGTTCAGAGACAAAGAGTCATGACTTGGGCAATTATGGGACAAAATCAATTAAATGTAAATAGGACCAAATAAAAAAGATACTGAATCAATATGATTAAATATCTTTCCTAAAGTGTGGTCCCATAACTGGACATAATACACATAAATGGACATAGTACACTCTGTTCCTCCTGTGCCTTAGACACTAGGCTTCACATTAGCTTCTTGATTGCCATGTTGCTTTGCTGACTTTCATTGAGCTTGCAGTACACTAAGATCCCTGGATCTTTTTCACGTGTTGGGTTTTTTTTTTTATTTGTTTGTTTGTTTTTAATTTCAACAGTATTTCATTTTTCTGATTGCATATAAAAAGATAGAACTCAAAATCTTACCAAAAGAATATTGAAAACTAATTTTTTTCTACCTCCCTCATCTTCCCTCTAAGACAGAAATAAATCTGATATGTTATACATGTACAATCATTTTAAACATATTTCCATATTGGTTATCACATGAATTGCTGCATAGGATGTTGCCCATTCTCAATTTGAGTTGCTTCTCCTATGAAAAGCAAAATGTCTCTACCTAAATCCCAAATAAAATACAGCTTCACCTTATGGACTAGCAGAAACCTAATTCAGTCTGGCCAACAAATGTTTGTTAAGCCTGTGATGTTCTGGTACTACAAAGACAATAAGGGGGAAAAAAACATTCCTGCCTTCAAGGAGCTGATATTCTAATGGAAATAGTGCCGATTCTTGACTCTGATTTATACTGTGTGACCTCAGAGAAATAACTTTCCTTTCCTTCAAGCCCAGTTTTCTTATTTTTAAAAATAGGGATATTTTAAAATGTGATACTTCTTTCAGAGTCTAGTTATTAGGAAAATGTTTTATAAACCTTTAAATCTTATAGAAATGTAAAATGATTTAATTATTATTATAGATGATAACAATAGTTTTAACTAAAGTTCTAGCTGTGTCCCATTTCTTTTGTTATCCTATAATTATATATTTAAAATTGCCTCATGTTTGGAAGTCTTTTTAATTTTTATTAAGAGACTTTGAGGGTATCTAGATGGTGCTGTGGATAGAGTCAGGGCGACCTGAGTTCAAATGCAGCCTCAGACACATAACATTTACTATCTGTGTGACCCCAATTGCCTCACAAAGAAAAAAAGAGACTTTGGAATTAAAGTTTCAATAATGATGACTCTAATTTCTATAGCATTTAGCACTTACCTTGCAAAATTCTTATGGGTTAGAGAGTACAGGGAACATTATTCTCATCCCAAAGCCCAGTTTGCCCAGCTTATGTAGATTGCAAGTCTAAGATTTGAATGCAGGTCTCTTGACTCTCATTCCATCGCCCCTGCTGCCCCTTCCCCTGCCCCCTTGGAGTATGTTTCATGCTTTCTCTCCTGTCTTCTCTCTCAGTTTCTGTATGGGGTCATGGTTCTGCTTTGCATGGAAGCCTCCTCTGCTGTTTTGGCAATCACCGCATCCTGCCAGGTAAGTCTCCTATAGAAAGCACAAAGCCTCCTGACGCTTTCATTTTAGACAACTGCTATTTGAGTTCAAGGGCAACTGGGTGGGCACAGTGAACAGAGCACCAGGCCTGATGTCAGGAAGACATGAATACAAATGTGGCCTCAATCACTTATTTGTTGTATGACCTTGGGTCAATCACTTCCCCCCTATGCCTCAGTTTCTCCATCTGTAAAGTGATCTAGAGAAGGAAATGGCAAACCACTCTAATATCTCTGCCAAGAAAACCCCAAATTTGACTTCAGGCCTAAAGAAGCTGAGAGGTGGACCTTAGGAATTTGTGCCCTGAGTAACCATGAAAGTGACCCAGGGACCTTTGGGGGCTTCAAGGGTCACAGGAATCTGAGGTCTAAAACTGGAAGGGACCTCAGAGGCCATCTAGTCCCATCCCTTCATTTTATAAATGTGGGGAAATGAGACAAAGAGGGGCTGCGTGACTCTTCAGGGTCCCACAGTTAGTCTGTCAGAGGTCCCAAATCCTCTGATTCCAGAGCCATTGTTCTTTCCATAATATCAATCTGGAGGTGCAGACTCTGTGAATAAACAACAGGCTAACCCACACAAGGTTTCTGTGACCCTCTTCATTTGATAAGTATACAAACTGAGGCCTTAAGCAGTGGAGAGACTTCCCAAGTTCATATAAGTGACAGGATCTTCCAATCCCAAAAGGCATACTGAAGGTCCGACCTGTGCCTTTCTTGATCCCTGGAACTAAATTGAGTTTAAAGTGAGTGTATGCACCTTCCTCAAATTTAAAGATCTTCCCCAAAATAAAAAATTTCAAGACTCTGTCTACCATACTGTCTCTCTATGGAATGGGGAAGCCTTAAGGTGTTGATGAAACTGAGAGGCTGAAATCACAGGAGATGGTGAAAGGTCAGTTCTGGTGAAGATAAGAAGGTGTTTAGGGAGTCATGTTGCCTGACAGATGGGAGATAATATTAACTCCCATTTCTTTAGCACTGTGAGGTTTGCAAAATGCTCTTCTCCCAAACTCTCTGGGTGCTAGGTAGAATAGCCTCCATTTTACAGGTAAGACAACTCCAGAACTTTTCCTACTGTGTCTCCACACTACCTCTGCAAAAGGTATGGATTCCTCTGAGGATATGAGAGCAATTAAGACCCTAGACTGTCAGTTCCTTTACCTAAGTTTTTCAAAGTACAGTGCATAGTGGGTGATTAATGCATACTGTGAATTAGCTAGTTGTACTCTTTCCTGTTTCTGCCAAAAGTCCCTGGGGATAAAGTCGTTACCAGGTTTGGGCATTCTTCATATTTCTGTATATTCCTTCTATCCCATTTTCCAGTTTAAGTTACTTTTTCTCTAGAAATTCAATTCAGCATTAAATATTAAGTACCTATTGTGTGGAAGACCCAGGTTTTTTTGGGGGGGTGGATTTAGGGAGTTTTTTTTGATGCAAAGATGAAACATGATTCGGCTTCTACCCTCGAAGTTTTTGTTTTACTAACTATGTGATTCTGGGCAAATCACAACCTCAGTTTCCTCATCTATAAAATGGAGATAATAGTAGGTTGTGAGTTTCAAATGAGGTATGAGGTTAATGTCCAAAAAGTACTTTGCAGACCCTGAAGCACCGTGGTAATATCAGCCATCATTATTATTTATGGTTCTCAGGTGTTTGAACAGTTGCCATGTTGTTTGGCCCTAGAGCACAGAACTAGGAATGATGAGGCAAGTTATTTATTTTCTCTGGGCCTTTTGTATGTAACACAAAAAGGTCGGAGTCCATGATCTCCGAGGGCCCTTTCAGCTCTGAAACTTCAGATCTTGTTATCTTAAACTGAGGAGTAATAGATGTAGATTGGATATCAAGAAAAACATTCTTTGAGTTTTCCACAGTAGAACAGACTGCCTCCAGAGCTAGTGAGTTCCCCACCACTGGAAAACTTCCAGGAGAAAGTGGGTGATCACTTACTGGAAATGTTATAAAGAGGGTTCTTCTTAAGTATGGATTGAGCTTCCTTCCAGTTCTGTAATTTTGGGAGAGTTGGAGAGACATCATGGAAGAGATGCTGTTGACTTCTTGCTGAAAAGACAGGATTGAAAGCTTAAATAAATCCCATTTTTAAAGCATGTCTGAATATTGGCCTGAATGCATCCCTTCACATGACTTATGTCCTACAAAGTAGAATATTATCAGAGAAAGTGCTCTAGGGAAGTTTGAAGAGGGAGAAATCTCTTTTAGCTAAAGGAACAGGGAAAGCTCAATGGAGGAAGTGCCGAGGCTTAAAAGAAAAGGAGGCAGACCAGAACAGTAAAAAGGACACTGGATTTGGAGTTAGAGTCAGAGCCTCTTGTCTTGACCTAGGTGAATTATATTTAATCTCTGTGGACATCAGTTTTCTCATTTATTAAATGATGGAATTGAACTAGATAACCTCTAAGGTGCCATCTAAACATAAAAAGAAACTAATTTTATGTCTGGTAAGATATATGGGGAAAATCCTTGAATGAGTAGTCAGTTCTAATGAGGGATATGCTGGTAAACATTTAACAAATGGTGAAAGAAAGAAAGAAGGAATGAACAAAGGGAAGGAGGGAGGAGAAAAGAAAGAGATAAAGTAAGCATGGAGGGAAGAAAGAGAGGAAGGAAGTAAAGAAAAAAGGGAAGGAAGAAACGAAGGAAGAAAGGCATTCTACTTTTAAATTTCATCCACATTATTACCATTCTTCATCTTTCTTAAATCTAGTTAATCAATGCAACAATCATTACATTCCTGATTTGTAATGTCTGCGATTTCAGAACTATAAACTCTCAGCCTGAAGATATAACACTCATTTGAGCTGCTCTGGTGCTTCCTTTGGTTCTAGTCCTACTTCTTCCACTAATATGCTTTGTGACTTACAGCAAGTTGCTTCTCTGTTTCCCTCTCTGTTAAATGAGAGGTTGGAGTCCCTGTCTCTATTTCCAGTCCAGAGTCCTGTGTTTCATGACCATATAAGCTATGATTTGCTGTAAAGGATATCAAGAGCCACTTTGGTACAATGGAAAGTAAGCTGTGATAGTGGTCCAGCAAGCTGGATTCAAGCCCTAGCTCTTGAGAGATTTGGGGCAAATCAATTCAGTCTCTTTGGGTCTCACTTTATTCATCTTTAAAAGAGGGGGTTAGACTAGCTGGCCTTTAAGATCCCTTCTAGTCCAAAGTATATGATCTTATGAGGATGTTCTAGATCTGTGAGTGCCCTTTATAAAGGTATAGAAGCAGGAGAAGGTGGGAGGAGATTGGGGACTTCACTTTGTCTGCAATATGGAGTATGTGATTAGTAGTACTATGCCATAAGATTGAAAAACTAGCCTACTACCAACGTATCAATGTACCAACGTATCAATGCTACCATCAATGCAGAAAATTCTTTCCAACTTTTTGCTATGATGAATAGTGTTGCTATATGTATTTTTGTACAAACAGGTCTTTTCCTGTTGACAGTAACATACTTTATGAGTAGGAGCTCAGTGGAACTGCTGAACCTCCTTTATTTTATGTACTTTTTTTAAATGAATTTTTGTCCAATAAGAAATAATCGGGGAGCAGCTAAATGATGCAGTGAATAGAGTACCAGCCCTGAAGTCAGGAGAACCTGGGTTCAAATCTGATCTCAGACACTTAACATTTCCTAGTTGTGTGATACTTAGCAAGTCACTTAACCTCAATTGCCTCAGCAAAAAAATAAAAAAAAATAATTAGCTGATCCCATTGAGTGAATTTAATAAAGATAACCATAAAATACTATCTTGGGCTTCTAAAAATAATATTCATTATATGAAGAGTTTGTGTGAAAATAAATTTAAGGGCTTTCTTGGTTCATAGACCCAGCATGTGTCAGATCAACAACTCCAAATCCTAATTCTATTCTAAGTTCTATCAAGAGAGACCAGCAGCTAGGAGGAAGGAGATCATAGAGCTTTTGTATTCTGCCTGGCTCCAGAAGCCTCTTCTGTACCATGTCTCTATTTCTGGGTACCACATTTCAGGAAAGATGTCAATGAGCTGGATAGAATACAGAAAAGACCCCCGGAGAGGCAAGGCTCACTGGCCAGGTGACAAGAAGGGAGGGGGATCCAATCCCTGAGGACAGGCTGTTGGCAGACCCAGAGCTACTCTCCCTTTGTAAAATGTGGATGCTTCTGTCATTGTTAGAAAGACTGGGAAACACACGTGCTGGATGATCTTCTCCACCAGTATGGAAACCAATCTGACCCCAACACCAGGGCCGTTGATAGACTCCAAGAAGAGGTAAGTCCAAAAAGAGATTTGGTATTCTGGCTTCTTCTGCAGAAGGATCGATGGTCGTTGCTATCTGGTCCTCAGCCTGTCCACCATCCTTACCTCATCACTCCTGGAACAGGCCACTGAGCAAAGCAATATCTACATTGCTCCTGCCTGGGAATGAGGAGGAAGAGACTTAGATTGCCCTCTGATGGGGGTTGGAAGGAAGGAGAAGGAGGGAGGGAATGTGTGTATATGTTTGCCTCTGTCTCTGTCTCTGTCTCTCTCTCTGTGGGGGGGGAAGAGAAAATATTCACTGATGGAGAGGGGGAGCAAACAGATTGTAGGCACTTTCAGGGTGCCTTCTCAAGCTCCCTGTGGCCTCTCTATCTCTCCCAGGTGCAGTGCTGTGGGATTCACAATTACACGGACTGGCGAGTGACGGGCCACTTTTCTGCTCCTGCAAGCTGCTGTCAGAAGATTTTCTTGAATTGCACGGGTGCCTTAGATCAGTCTCAGCTACTGTATCAGGAGGTAACTTCAGGGCCATGGGGAGAGGGGTATTCTTAGCCAAAGCTGCCATTTACATGGTGCTTCAGGCTTCACAAAGTGCTTTGGATTTGAAACCTTCACCACAACCCTGTGGAGTAGTTATTATAGGTTTTATTTCCTTATTACAGAGGAGGAAACTGAGGTCTGTGGATACAGCCCTTAGTGAGTATAGAATATTGGAATGGAAGGAGGAAAGGACTTAAGCTTGGGAAGACCTCTGACCCTTACTAGCTGCAGGACCTCTTGACTTATTTGAGCCCAGATTTCCCCATTTTTAAAATGATACCTGGCTATCATGAACTCTGTAAAGGCCAGCTTTTATTCATTAGAGTAAGATCTGAGCTTGGCTGTGTCTTAATTCTGAGTCCCAGGTTTCCACAGCGTATCGCCCCTTTGACATTCCACCTACCTCCCCCTAAAACAGGAAAGAGACAACACTGGGCATTTGCTGCCTCTCTGCCATATTTGGCCATGGCTTCAGGGTGGCTTATCTCTTCTTCCAGGTACAAGGGCTTTGAAGCGAGGAGTAGGAGAAGCCCTACTGTGTGCAAAGGTTTATGCCTAGAACCTGCTCATAGAGGTTTCAGTTCTTTACATCTACTATCAGTGGGATAAAAAGAAACTCCCACCTGAAATGCTTTCACTAGTACTGTTCACTCTTAAAAATATTCATTGAATTGAACAGAGGTGGGAAGGGAGCTGTTTCTCTATGGATTCCATATTTATATATTAATCAGATGAGCTTATAGCTTAATTTTTATAGCTGGTGCATCATGTGGACTAAATCACCAATCTCTGAGCAGAATCTGCAGTGTTCTCTTCTCCAGGAGTCAAGACAGTGTGTTATAGTGGGAAGAGCCCCAGATATGTAACCAGGAGAGCTGGGTTTGATTTCCTTTTCCTCTACATATCGAGGGAGGAAATAAGTATTTATATGCTTCCTACTATCTGCTAAGCATTTTTTTAAAACAAATTTTATCTTATTTGATCCTTAAAATAACCCTGTGAAATGGGTGCCATTTTTTCACCATTTTATAGTAAACTGAAGCAAAAACTGGTTAAATGACTTGTTCAGGGTCACACTAGTTCTAAGTATCTGAATTAATAAAAATACAATATGACAATATTAATTTGTGATTTTTCTAAGCTAAAGGAAACAATTTCTATTTGAGCTTGAAGACGCCAATCTAGTCCAACCATATTCTTCTACAGATAAAAATGCCCAGAGTAGTGTAGTAATTTGCTCAGGGTTAAGACCTACAAAATGTCACAGGTTTTAAACTCAGATCCTTGCAAGTCCAACAATGTGTCCATTATTCCACTCTTGGGTTAATTGTATATACTCTGGTCACGAGAAAAGTCTTCTGTAAAGTATCAAGGGCTGTAGATTTATGAACTGTTACTGCTGTTATTGTTTGATTAGGGGTGTCTGCCAAAGCTGGAGCAGTTTCGGAAGGTTGTTCTTGGCCGTGTGTTCTGGTGCTGCATCGGGGCTCTGATTCTGGAGGTGAGTGCCTGAGGTGGGACAGGATGATGACTGATACCATTTCCAGGGCCTTCTGCCCTGGCTTGGGCTGTTTGCAATTTTGCCAGGCCTGATTCCCAGCTGTAAGCTTCTGGAATGGATGTGTTGATGTCTCTACTTCCTGATTTTACTGCTCCCCCCCCCCCCGCCCCAACGAATCCCCATCAAGTGCTGAGCACTATGATAGACACATAGTAGGTGCCCATAATTAGGGAGTGGGATGAGCATTACATAAACCTCAAGAGTATTTGTTTATATGTTGTAAGAAGGTGAGAGAGAGGAGCAAGCATTTATTAATTGCCTATGATGCCGAGTATTGTGCTAAGTGCTTTACAATTACTGTCTCATTTAATCCTCACCACAGCCTCAGGAGGGGAGTTGCTGTTATTGACCCCATCTTACAGATGAGGAAACAGAGGCTAACAGGTTAAGTGATTTGCCCAGTAAATTTCTGAGACCGAATCTGAAGTTAGGTCTTTCTGACTCCTGTGCTCCCATTAAATGAATTGCCCACAAAGTGACTTGCCCAGGGTCACACAGGCAATGTTCTGAGGCTAGATTTGAAGTTAGGAGCAAATCCATTGCTCTAAGCAAGGAGTCTATTAAGTGACCTGCCCAGTAAGTGACTTGTCCAGGGTCACGCAGGCCAAATTTGAAGTGGGCCTTCCTGCCTCCAAAACTATTCCTTTAGCAATGTTCCTATTAAGCGACCTGCTCTGTACACTTACCCACAGTACACAGAAGCCAGGTTTTGCTGGATCCACGTCATTTCTGTTCACCATACTGCCTCTCATTGGACAGGACTGATTTGAACTGGAGAAGATAGAAAAGGGCTGGTCAGAGAAGGAGGAAGAAAACCTGTGATGGCACAAGGTTGAGAAAAGGAGAGTTTTAAGGGGGAAATGTAGCCATCAGTGCTGCTGAGAGATTTAGAACCAAGATGAAGGAGAAAAAAAAAGATGGAAGAGCAATTAGAAGCATCACAGAGGGAAATGCTTCAGGGAAGGGATAGGGGTGGAAGCCACGTTGCAAGGGGCCACAAAGTGAGTGAGGAGATTGTGGACAAATGCACACACTGGATGTAGGTGGCTAAGAAGGATGGCTAGGAGAGGAAAGAGAAAAATGGGATGATGAGTAAATGGACAGGGAAGTTTCCAGAGAGAGGGAAGGGCTGTTTTTTTAATGGGGGTCAGGGAGGGGCTAGTGAGCAAAGCCTCTCTGAAGGCAGGAGTGGGAGAAGAGAAGCAGCTGGAGAGGGAAAGATGGAAGTTCAAAGGAGACAAAATGATTTAAAGAAAGAGGATTAGTCATACCCTTTGATCCTGCAGTGCATTACTGGGTCTGTATCCCAAGGAAATCTTAAAGGAGGGAAAAGGACCACATGTGCAAAACTGTTTGTAGCAGCTCTTTTTGTGGTGGCAAAAATTGGAAAATGAGTAGATGCCCATTAATTGGGGAATGACTGAACAAGTTGTGGTATATGAAGGTAATGGAATAGCTATTTAAAATGATAAACAGGTTGATTTTAGAAAGGTCTGGAAAGATTTACCCGGACTGATACTGAACGAAACAAGCAAAACCAGAAATACATTATACACAATAATAACAAGAGTGTGCAGTGATCAACTATGAAAGACTTGGTTCTTCTCAGGGATTCAGTGATCCAAAGCAGTCCCAATAGACTTTGGACAGAAAATGTCATCTGCATCCAGAAAAAATCCAGGAGACGGAATGTAAATCAACACATGCTATGTTTGCTTCTTTTTTTCTGTTTTTTTTTTTTTTTTTTTTTTATCTGTCCTGTGGTTTTTCCCTTTTGCTCTGGTTTTTCTCTCCCAACATGATTCACAATGCAATGTGTATTAAAAAGAAATAAATTTACTGGGAAAAAAAGAGAGAGAAAGAAAGGGAGCAGAAAGTGGTTTCAGATACCAGTTCTACACTTAAGAAGCATGATTTTAGGCAAGTCATTCTGAGCCTCAGTTTCTTGTTAAAAGGATGTGGCTATAGAGGGATGCTTTGAGATACAGCTGAAAGAGTTCTTGACATGGGATTCTCATGCCCTCTGATGAGATGCCTTCTCTCTTATCCTTCCCTGACACTTGCTAGAACATATAGCAAAAAGAATCAGAAGTAGTAAGGAGGCATTGGGATACAGTGGGAAGATCTTTCTGTCTCTCTCTCTCTCTGTTTCTCTTTCTCTCTGTCTCTGCCCCCCTCCCTCTGTATGTGTGTGTATGTCCCTGTTCCTTTCTGTCCCTCTCTGTCTTTCTGTGTCTTTCTCCCTCTGTTTCTCTGTCCCTTGCTCTTTTTATATGTATGTACATTTATGTCTGTGTGTATTTACTCACTTACCTTTGTCTCTATGTATCCATGTGTGTATAAAACTTCATTAACCTTAAGCTGTCATAAATGTTATCTGTTTATAACGATAATAATAATTAGTAATTGGTAACTTATCAAAAGGTTAAACTTTGACAGAATTTTGTTTTTGCACTAAATTGGTGTTATTTCCTAAGTCTTTTAGTTCAGAGGTCAGGGGATAGAGCTGGAAGAGACCTCAGATGTTGCCTAAGACCCATTTTATAGATAGTGACTTTGAAGTTCAGAGAAGTTAAGTCACTTGCTCAAAATTAGTTATGTAATAAGTAGCATAGGAGGAGTTTGAATCTTAGCCAGTATGTTTTTTGGTCCCTTTACCAGACTACCTTTGCTTCATTTGCATGGTTGACCCCCATGTTGGGTTTCAAGATAAGATGACAATGGGGATTTTGGAAAATCCCCCTTTCTTTTTTTATTTTTATTTATTTAATTTATATGCAGAGCACATCATACAAAACTCCAGTCTGGATGAATCAAAAGTCAAAATTAAGGTTACTGGAAGAAATATCAACAATATGAGCTATGCAGATGATACCACTTTGGGTTTTTTTTAAAATTTATTTATTTATTTTTCTTTGCAAAACATATGTATGGGTAATTCTTCAACATCAACCCTTACAAAGCTTTCTGTTACAAATTTTCCCCCCTACTCCCCACCCCTCCCCTAGATGTCAGGATATCCACTACATGTTAATTATGTTAAAATACTTGGCAAATCGAATATATGTATACATATTTCCACCCTTATCCTTGTTGTGCAAGAAAAACCATATCTACAAGAAAGAAAAATCAGAGAAAGGAAACACAACGTAAGCAAACATCAATAGAAAACATGAAAATGTTATGTTGCGGTCCACATTTCACATCCCTCTCTCTGGGTGTATGTGGCTTTCTTCAGTGAACAATTGGAAGTGGTCTGAAGCATTTCATTGTTGCAGAGAGCCATGTCCATCAGAATTGATCGTCATATAGTCTTGTTGTTGTCGTGTATAATGATCTCCTGGTTCTGCTCATTTCACTCAGCATCAGTTCATGCAAGTCTCTCCAGGCCTCTCTGAAATCGTCCTGCTGGTCGTTTCTTACAGAACAACAATATTCCATAACATTCATATACCATAATTTATTCAGTCATTCTCCAATTGATGGGCATCTATTCAGTTTCCAGTTTCTAGCCACTACAAAAAGGGCTGCCACAAACATTCTTGCACATGTGGAGCCCTTTCCCTCCTTTAAAATCTCTTTGGGATATAGGCCCAATAGAATCACTGCTGGGTCAAAGGGTATGCACAGTTTGATAACTTTTTGAGCATAGTTCCAAATTGCTCTCCAGAATGGTTGCATCCGTTCACAGTTCCACCAACAATACAACAGTGTCTCAGCCTTCCCACATCCCCTCCAACATTCTTCATTATATTTTCCTGTCATTTTAGCCAATCTGACAGGTGTGTAGTGGTACCTCAGAGTTGTCTTAATTTGCATTTCTCTGATCAATAGTGATTTGGAGCACCTTTTCATATGACTACAAATAGTTTTAATTTCATCCTCTGAAAATTGTCTGTTCATATCCTTTGATCATTTATCGATTGGAGAATGGCTTGAATTCTTATAAATGAGACAATTCTCTATATATTTTAGAGATGAGACCTTTATCAGAACCCTTAAATGTAAAGATGATTTCCCAATTTATTGCTTCCCTCCTAATCTTGACTGCATTGGTTTTGTTTGTACAAAAACTTTTTAACTTAATATAGTCAAAGTTATCTATCTGGTGTTCAATTAAGAGTTCCAGTTCTTCTTTGGACATAAATTTATTCCATCTCCATAGGTCTGAGAGGTAAACTATACTACGTTACTCTAATTTACTTATAGTATCACTCTTTATATCCAGATCATGAACCCATTTAGATCTTATCTTGGTATGTGGTGTTAGATGTGGGTCAAGCCCTAATTTCTTCCATACTAGTTTCCAATTTTCCCAGCAGTTTTTGTGAATAGTGAGTACTTATCCCAGAAGCTGGGGTCTTTGGGTTTATCAAACACTAAATTGCTATAGTTATTGCCTAGTTTGTCTTGTGATTCTATCCTATGCCACTGATCGACTACTCTATTTCTTAGCCAGTATCAAATGGTTTTGATGACCGCTGCTTTATAATATAGTTTTAGATCTGGTACAGCAAGGCCACCATCATCAGCCTTTTTTTTTTTTTCATTAATTACCTTGAGACTCTTGACCTTTTGTTCTTCCAAATGAACTTTGCTACTATTTTTTCTAGATCTGTAAGATAATTTCTTGGGAGTTTGATTGGTATGGCACTAAATAAGTAAATTAGTTTGGGTAGTATTGTCATTTTTATTATATTCGCTCGGCCTACCCATGAGCATATTATGTTTTTCCAATTGACTAGGTCTGATTTTATTTGTGTGGAAAGTGTTATGTAGTTTAGTTCGTATAGTTCCTGACTTTTCCTTGGCAGATAGATTCCCAGATATTTTATACTATCAACAGTTATTTTGAATGGAATTTCTTTTTGTATCTCTTGCTGCTGAACTCCATTGGTAATATAAAAATGCTGATGATTTATGTGGATTTATTTTGTATCCTGCAACTTTGCTACAGTTGTGAATTGTTTCTGGTAGTTTTTTAGTTGAGTCTTTAGGGTTCTCTACGTATATCATCATGTCATCTGCAAAGAGTGATAATTTGGTTTCCTCATTACCTACTCTAATTCCTTTAATCTCTTTTTCTTCTCTTACTGCCAAAACTAACATTTCTAAGACAATATTAAATAATAATGGTGGTGGGGCAGCTAGGTGGTGCAGTGGATAGAGCACCAGCCCTGAAGTCAGGAGGACCTGAGTTCAAATCTGGTCTCAGACACTTCCTAGATATGTGACCCTGGGCAAGTCACTTAACCCCAATTGCCTTAGCAAAAAGCAAAATAATAATAATAATGGTGACAGTGGGCAGCCTTGTTTCACTCTTGATCTTATACGGAATGGTTCTAGTTTGACTCCATTACATATGATGCTTGCTGATGGTTTTAAGTAGATACTACTAATCATTTTAAGGAAAAGCCCATTTATTCCTATACTCTCTAGTGTTTTTAATAGGAATGGGTATTGGATTTTATCAAAGGCTTTTTCTGCATCTGTTGAGATAATCATATGGTTTTTGTTAATTTGGTTATTAATATAATTGATTATGCTTATAGTTTTCCTAATATTGAACCAGTCCTGCATTCCTGGTATAAATCCTACTTGGTCATGGTGTATTATCCTGGGGGAGAAATCCCCCTTTCTTACCAGGTTGTTCTCACCATGTATGGGGTGCCCCCTGAAGAGATTGGGGTGGTATTCATAAGTAAGCAGGCCTGCCTTATTAACTGGCTACTATTTTTTCTCCAGGTTGGAGGGGAGGTAGATAGGAGAGTGGGAATATCTTACTTTCTCCTTGTTTTCCAGCTGCTTGCTGCATTCACCAGTGGATTCCTCATGAAGCAGTCAACTCTTCCAGATTACCACATCTTGGAATCAGGCTCATTTTCCTAAAAGGGAGTTTTTCCATGAAAATAGAGGAGACCACTGTTACTTCACGGATATAAATTGGGATGAGCAATGGAGCCCAGGTCTTCTGTGCTGTTTTAAAACCATTCAGGACCTTGGGTCTTGAGGAAAGTTGGTGATGGCTTCCTAGCCAAACTGGTTTACCCTCTTCTCAAAGTATCCCCCAGTGGCCAGAAATCAAGCTCAGATGCCTGGCATCAGGACCAGGCCAGACTGGTTGGAATGGGGAGAGCTGGCTTTCTCTGGACAATTAGAGTATTGGGTAGAGGATGGTAGAAAGACAAGCCAGTGGGATGTGCAATTGAGTTCTCCTTGTTTAGAAAAGCAGTTCATTCAATGCCTAATCAAACATATGGAACCCCCTATCTAACCCTCTCACCTTTTTGGCATTCCCACCCCTTGTTGCCCTTACTCTTTCCCTTTCCTATGCTCCTGATTACTCTTTCCACCTACTCTTTTTATGCTGAAATCAATAAAACAAGTTTATACCAAGTTTAAAAAGTTTAGCAATATATAACAAGTTTATACCAAATTGTTAATGCTTCCCATAAGAGCCCTGAGTTCAAGTTTCTCTGGTGTTATCCATTTAGTCTTCAAGCTCTGATTAAGTAGCAAGAGACTTTACTGAACTAGTAGAGCAGAAGTGTTTGCTCAGCCAAGGGTTCTCAAAAGTGAGTTCCAATCCTATTAAGTTTAAGGAATATGGGACATCTAGATGGTGCAATGGATAGAGCACCAGTCAGGAGGACCTGAATTCAGATTTATCCTCAAACACCTAATGTTTAGTAGCTGAGTGACTCTCGGCAAGTCACCAACCACAACCAAAAAAGTTTAAGGAAGATGAGTTTCTTACTGAAAAAGAAACTTCGAGAGAGAAATTCAGGTAAGGCAGATGAGAATGAAATTAGAAAAGATGCTAAAGGGGAGAGGATAGTCTTAGAAGTGAGAAAGACCTGGTTTGAATCCTGTCTCAGATATTACCCGCATGATCCTGAACAATATGTAATATGCAATATGTAAAATAGGGATTATGATAGTACCCAAGTCCCAGGGCTATTGTGAGGATCAAATGAGATAGTATTTTAAAACAGTTTGTAAACTTTTAAGTCAATTTATAAATTCTAGCTCTTGTTACGGTGGTGGTGGTTGTTATTTGATCTTTAGAACAACCCAGTGAGATAGATATGGTAGAAATAATATTAATACCAGCTTAGGAGTATTAAGAATATAAGCCCCTTTAAGTTAAAGACTGCCATTTTAGTCTGTTATCTATAGTGTCTAGCTTGGTATTGGCACATAGTGGCACTTAATAAATACTCCTTGATCGATTGATTGATAATGGACACCTAGCTAATTAAAAACTAAGAACTTGTTAAATGGTTAGCTTCAAAGGAATCTTAAGCTGGAGGTGGGTTTCTGAAGCATTATTGCTATGACATGATACATACCACCTCAACTTGTAAGGGCCTTATCTTGAGCTGGAGGTGGGTTTCAAAGCATTATTTTTACGACATTTTACTGATCTTTAAGTTTTCTTCCAGCTTTTAAGTCCCAAGAGCACAAGTGGAAGAGATATTTTCAGGTGAAAGATTATCCAATAAAAAGTTAGATAGAGAAAAAAGAGTAGTGGTAGTTAGTGACTCTACCAAAGGGACTGAGGCACCTTTGTCAACAAGTTAGTCAAATCTCTCAGTGTTTTTGTTATCATTCATTAAGGCACATCCAACTTTTTGTAATCCTACTTGGCGTTTGTTGTGGGTTTTTTTGGTGGAGATACTGGATGGTTTGCCTAAGGTGAGTTTCCAGAGTCACTCAGCTGTTGTCTGAGGCTGGATTTGAATTCAGTTCTTCCTGACTCTAGGTCTAGCTCACTGTCCTTTGTACCACCTGAAGGTCATATATTCAGCTCACAACCAAGATTTGTCAAGTCAGATGGGTGCTGCCCACTTGTGGTGATTCATAAGAGAGATGCTGAAAGACCAGAAGCATTAGTAAATATTACAATGTTTTGGTCAATGGGGAACAATGAAGGTGTTTTTTTTATCACTTCTGCCAACCAAAGAAGGCAAAGGCTTCAGAAGAGAGAGGCAACATTCAGAAAGTGAATAGTTGATGAAGATAACATTGATCTGGGAATTGCTGAATAAACGTGAGTACATGAATGTAATAGAGTACTCTTATGCTGTAACAAATGACAAAGGAAAAATTCAGAGAAACAAGAAGACATAAACTGATGAGAATGAAGTTAGAGCTAGAAGAACAATATACAAAATGACTACAATAATATGTGGAAAATACACTAAAGGAAGCTAAACTCTTAAGTGTAGTGACCAATTTTTTACCTCCAAGAAATAAGTAATGAACCAAATTCAGGGTTCCAATTCTGCCTCTGACACTTAGTAGGTGTGTAACCAACTATGGGCAAATTGTTGGCCATGGAGAAGCCTCAGTTTTCTTCTCTATAAAATGTGAAAAATAGTTGTAGTACCTACCTTCCTAGGGGTTGCTATGAAAATCAAATGAGGCAACATGGGCAAATTGTTTTATTAAATGCCTACCACATGCCAGGCACTGGGAATACAAGTACAAAAGGCAACAGAGGCAGCATGAACCATATCTCCATCTTCTAACAGAAAAGTAGAAATCTACATGGAAAGAGTTGTATACACCATCAGAAATAGTCACTATATTGATTGGTTTTCTTTATTGTTTAATATGTAGACTCTCATGGACTAAAATACTATAAGGAAAGTTAGCTCAAGAGAATAGCAGAAGCTCTCAAGAATGAAATTCAATGCCCCTCAGTTGGCTGAATAAGTTATGGTATAAGAATGTTATCGTATATTATTGTTCTATAAGAAAGGATCAGGGGATGATTTCAGAGAGGCCTGGAGAGACAGGAACTGATGCTAAGTGAAATGTGCAGAACCAGGCGATCATTATGTACAGTAACAACAAGACTATATGGTGATCAATTCTGATGGAGGTAGCTCTTTCCAACAATGAGATGATTCAAACCAGCCCCAGCTGTTCAGTGATGAAGAAAGCCATATACACCCAGAGAGAGGCCTATGGGATCTGAAGGTGGATCACAACATAGCATTTTCACTTCTTTTGTTGTTTGCTTGAATTTTATTTTTTTTCTCATTTTTTTTCCCTTTTGATCTGGTTTTTCTTGTACAGCAAGATAATTGTATAAGTGCGTATGCCTATATTGGATTTACATTTATTTTTTACCATGTTTAACATATATTGAATTATATATGGGGTGGGGAAAGGGGGAAGGAGGAGAGAAATTGGAACACAAGATTTTGCAAGGATCACTGGTGAAAAATATCCTTGCATATGTTTTAACAATAAAAAGCTTCAATAACAAAAGAATGAAATTCAAAAGAAAAATAATTTTTATAAGGAAGAGAGGAAGTCACCTGAAGAGAATGGTGATGATGATATAAGGAACTCCTTAACCAACTTATATTTTTAAAAGACAAGCAGAAGATGGACATGAGAGCAGGCAATTGAGGAAGAATACAAAAGTATGGTATTAGTCCTGTAAGAAGTATCAAAAGTGCTAAACTTTAGAATTGAAAACTGAGGACAAAAATGTGTGTGTGTGTGTGTGTGTGTGTGTGTGTGTGTGTATTAGCTATTTTGGGGGAAGGGGAGAATAAGAATGAAAAGGAGAGGAAAGGACCACTGCTTTGAATGGTTGACAAAGGTTCTTATTTCTTATTTTGCTTCTCTTTATTCTATAAGAGAAGTATGACCTTTGGACTAGAAAAGGACAAACTTAGGTAGTAGGCAGTTGATACCAAGGACAAGAAAGGAGAATAGAAGATGAGGTGTTAATGGATTGGGGGGAACAAATGTTATGCAGCTTCTTAAACTGTGATTCATGACCACACATGGAATCTTGTGACTAAATGTGGGAGTCATGATTTATTATCAGTAAATGTTTGAGTTGTATACTTATTTTGCATACCAATATACCCGGGATCACATAAAAATTTCTTGGATGAAAAGGGGTTGCTAGTGGAAAAAGTTTAAGTCCTAATCTGCATAAATCTCCACTTTGTCCACAGGTATAACATGCTTTGCTAAACAGTTCTAGATAAACTCTACCTGTGGCATTCTCTTTTTAGAATGTCTAGAAATCTTAACAAAGAAAATGAAATTCAGATCTGGATCATTCTTGATAAAGTGATCAGTACTTGCTTTTCTAGATATCACAATACTTTTATGTAATTTAATGATACATTTTAAAATAGTGTCTTGAATTTTGCCATAAGAAATAAGCTGTTTTAATTAACATGTAGTGAATATCCTGCCATTTAGGGGAGGGGTGGGGAGTAGGGGGGAAAATTTGTAACAGAAAGCTTTGTAAGGATCAATGTTGAAGAACTACCCATACATATGTTTTGCAAATAAAAAGTATTAATAAAAATTTAAAAAAAAAAAGAAATAAGCTGTTTACTGGAATAGAGCTTGTAGATCCCACATCTTCCTTTTAAAAAAGGAACATTTTTTTTAATATGCATAACATTTGTTCTCTCCAATCCATCAGTTACTATCATTAGTATGGGATTTAGATTTAGAATGGGATGAATAGCTGGACCCAGAGAGTTGTGATGAAATGTAAGCCCCTAAATACAAAAACAGGTTTTGGGGTTTTTTTGTTTATTTGTTTTGCTTTGTTTTTCATGTCCCCAGTGCTTAACTTGACATACAGTAGATGATTAATAAATGCTTGTTGATGGAAACAAAATTGATGCCCACTTGTTTGGGAATGGCTAAACAAGTTGTGGTATATTAATGAAATTGAAATATTACTGTGATGTAAGAAACAATGAATATAATGAATATAGAGGTGTATGAGAAGACAAATGTGAATTGAATCAAAGCTGCAAGCAGAACTTGAAAAACTACGTGCATATTGACCTCAAAGATATAAGTGGAAAGAATATCAATAAAATAATTATGGCTGAATTTTACTCAATATTAATGACCAAAATGGGCTCCAAAAAAGAGATATAAAAAGTGGCCTGCCCCTGATTCTTTGTAGGGGTGGAGAACTGTGGTGTGGATGTGTGGATGTGTGGGTGTATGTAACATCACAGATAATGCTGGCTAGTTTTGCCTATATTTATTCCCCCTTAGTTATTTTTTGTTTAAGATGTCTCCTGACCCTGGGCAAGTCACTTAACCCCAATTGCCTCAGCAAAAAAAAAAAAAAAAGTCTCCCTACAGCATAGTAATGGTCCTGTAAGAAGCGTCAGAAGTGCTAAAATTTAAAATGAAAGACAAAACATATCAATAAAAATATATTTAATTATTGATAATTTGGTTTGGTGTGAATTCCATCCTGCCATGGAATGCCAAAGGATTTGTACTGAACCCTGTTTTGTTGAACATTTTTATCAATAATTGGGATAAAGACCTAGATATACTCTTTTTTTTTAAGCTTTTTATTTGTATAACATATGTATGGGTAGTTCCCCAACCTTGATCTTTACAAAGCTTTCCAATACAAATTTTACCCCCAGTCCCCTCCCCTCCCCCAGATGGCAGGAAGTCCACTACATGTTAATAATGTTGAAATGCTTGAGAAGTTATGCAAGAAAAATCCTATCTACAAGAAAAAAAAAGAATCATAGAAAGGCAACACAATGCAAGCAAATGTCAATAGAGAGCATGAAAATGTTACGTTGTGGTCCATATTTCATGTCCCTCTTTCTGGGTGTATATGGTTTTCTTCAGTGAACAACTGGAACTGGTTTGAGACAATTCTTTATTGCAGAGAGCCATGTCCATCAGAATTGATCATCATGTAATACTGTTGTTGCTGTGCATGATGATCTCCTGGTTCTGCTCGTTTCACTCAGCATCAGTTCATGCAAGTCTCTCCAGGCCTCTCTGAAATCGTCCTGCTGGTCGTTTCTTACAGAACAATAATATTCCATAACATTCATATACCATAATTTATTCAGCCACTCTCCAATTGATGGGCATCCCCTCAGTTTCCAGTTTCTAGCCACTACAAAAAGGGCTGCCACAAACATTCTTGCACATGTGGGTCCCTTTCCCTCCTCTAAGATCTCTTTGGGATATAGGCCCAGTAGAAACACTGCTGGAAGACCTAGATATACTCTTAGCCAGTCCACAATTGACACAGAGCTGGAAAGAAGAGCTAACATGATTGGTACATCTGGACAGGTAAGAATATGTTCTAATAAGCCTTACTCTGAACTGCTGGGATAAAATAGGCCCCTTTCATGAACAGATTCACCACTAACAAAATGATGACCGTGGAATTTCAAATTCAAGAAGTATTTTTGATGTATCTCCTCTGTGTAGGGCATTGTCTTAAACATTAGTGGAGATGCACAGTTGAGAAGAAGCATGATCCCTGCCCTCATGAAGCTCATGCTAGATAAAATAAACCCAGATGACTGAATTAGAGAGGAGAGATAATCTGAGGGAAGTGATCAGGGGAAGTTTTATGGAAAATGTGGCATTTTGCAGACAGCTGGATTTGGAGCTGAAAGACCTGAGTTTGACTTTGTTACTTTCATTTGGTACTGTTATTTCACCTTCATGGATTGGAGCTTCTTCATCTGGAAAATGGGAAGGGTCAGGAGACCTTCCCTAGATTATCTTTGTTCCTTCCAGCTCTAAATCCTATTGGTAACTGGACAGCCCCATACAAGTCGTTAAAAATTGTGAGAAAGAATGGCAGCTCATATATAACCTATATTAATATGTTTAGCATCTTAAAGAGGAAGGAGGGAGAAGATTTAGAACTCAAAATTTTACAAAAAAAGTGTTAAAAATTGTTTTTACATATAATTGGAAAAAATACTCTAAGATTTTAAAAAGAAGAAAGTATGGCCCTGTAAAGGTTCCCTACAGACCTGTAGCCCAAGTATAGATGCAGCCATATATTTCTCTGTCCTCTGGTGATTGCCACCAAAAAATTCAGTCTCTTTATTGTAATCTCTTCAATGGACTCCAGGTCCTGGTTATGGTAAAGCCATGCCAGTGTGGAAGTTCCTATGGGAGTTTCCTGAGGGGGATATATATCTTCTCATGGAATACCAGGAAGGTACTCTTTCCCTGGAAGGATAATCTCACCCCCCAAAAGCAATCATCCAGCTTTTACTTGAAGCCTTCCACTGAAGGGAATCCACTATTTCTTGATACAGTCCATTCCACCTTTGGATAACTCTCACTGTTAGGAAGGCCTCTCTGTAACTTCTATCTATTGCTGCTGGGTACCAAGCAGAACAAATTGAATCCATCTTCTATGTGAAGACAGTAGTAATGTCTCCTCCTGATTTCTCCAGGCTCCTTGCACTGATCCTCATATGGTGTGGTCTCCAGTCCTTTCCAGCTATTCTGCTAACCAGGTCAAAGGAAGGGAGAGTGAATTTTATAAAAGTACAAGTTTGTTGACAACAATCACTATCATAGACCAAGGCATTTAAGAGAGGCTTCCCCCATTCCTCACCTGTGACCATGGTTACAAAGAGATAGCACTGATATTGCTCATATAAAATATACCCACATCATATCATTTTAGTCACAATCACCTTTGCTGATAAGCAAGTACTTTCTTTTTTCTCTGCTATATCATCTTTGTTTAAGATTATTAGACATATGAGAAAAAAAGGAATGATGATCAACTATGAAAGACTTGGTTCTTCTCAGTGGTTCAGTGATCCAAGGCAATACCAATAGATTTTGGATAGAAAATGTCATCTGCATCCAGAAAAAGAACTATGGAGATTGAATGTAAATGCTATGTTCATTTTTTTCTTTTTTTTTTCTCTCCCATGATTTTTTCCTTTTATCCTGAGATTTTTCTCTCTCAATATGATTCATAAAGCAATGTGTGTTAAAAATACATGCATTCTTACATAAAGAAAAAAATGTACATAAAAAAATAAAAGGAAGGAAGGAAGGGGTGGGAGAAACATTCCACAAATCAAGCCTTGCCCTATGTCCTACTCTAAGTAAAGGTTTACTTCCCAGCTGTAAAAGTGCTTAAAAGTTTGATCCTCTATATGGAGCTATTCACTCAAGTCAGGTGATTATACTTTAAAATGAATCTTCTGAAACATAATTCATGGTTTAAGAATGAGTTGCACTGTCCTATCTGGGATCTTGAATGCTGAAGTGTGAGGAAGCAAATAGAGAGGATACTTGTATTATAGATAAACTGCATAGGGTGATGGACTTCAAGAATACCTACTCTGAGAGAAAAATAAGGTTGAAAGCCCTGGGCTGGCTGACTCTAAGGATAAGGTATGGAAGAAGAGGTTGAGAGAAGTAACTAACTCTCAAAATAGGGCAGCTAAGTGGTGCAGTGGATAGAATGCTAGCCTAGAGTCAGGAAGATCTGAATTAAAGTCCAGACTCAGACACTTAGTAAGCTGTGTGACCTTGAGCAAGTCACTTAACCCTGTTTGCCTCAGTTACTCATCTGTAAAATGAACTGGAGAAGGAAATTTTTTTCAACTTGGCAGTTATCTCTGTCAAGAAGAGCTCAAATGGGTCATACCAAACCCGAACAAGACTGAAACATGGCAATGATCTCTAAGGCTCTTTCCAGCTCTATTTCTATAGTCCTATGAGTATTGTGTTGGTAAAGAAATACAAGAAAGGGAGAAAAATCTCTGTCTTTTCTTGAAGTTTGTCCTTCATCCCAAAAGTCAGTTCAGGTTTCCTGAAGTTGGAAACTTGCAGAGGACAACTTAACTGACTAGAGGAAAAAAAGATCAATGATATCAAAGAGGATGTTATGGGCCCTGGCACTGTACCTCTTCCTAAAATAATGATTATTTCCCAATAAGTAATTTGTTATCTTTGACTCCAAAAGAAAGATCCAAATAGTAGTATCATGGGATGAAGAGTGGGGTTAAATTTTAGGATTATCTCATTCAGTGCCCTCATTTGACAGATTTGACAGATGAGGAAACTAAAACCTAGAAAAGTGATTTGTCTAAAATTATACAGCTAGAGTCTGTGTGGCACAGAGGATAGAATGTTGGGGTTGTTGTCAAATAGACCTAGTTAGTCAAGCAGATCTCTAATTAGCTATGTGACTCCGGGCAAATCTCTTAATCTCTCTGCACCTTAGTTTTCTTATCCACAATATGGGAACAATAATAGCACAAGATTACTGAGGGAATCAAATGATGTAATTTAAGTAAAGCACTTGGAGAACTTAAAAGTGCTTTATATATGTCAGCTAAAACTGCTAAGTAAAATAGATCTAGGAGTTTATCGCCAGTATTCTGACTCCAGAGGTAGTAAGAGTATCTTTTCCATACCATCTCCCATACTCTAGTCAATTTAATGTTCACTTTGCTATTTCTATCCCCAGCTAAAACAGTCTCTGGACATTTGAAAATATATTTGAAAGGAATAGTTAAAGGGATCACAAGTGATTTTATTCATCCAAGTTAATGACCCTGGCCATGTCACCTTAATCTGGTGCTCAATTTTCCATATGGAAAATGAAAACATACTCCGTTGATGCTCTCTGCAGGTGCTTCACCTCTAAATCTCATGATTTCAATGGATTCAATCAAATCAATTCCAATACATCTGTAGTTTGCTTGTTTAGCCACTGGATGGTAGTCATGCCATGGTTTGGGAACTAACCTTTTCTCCCTTCACAGATTTATTGTCTTGCAAACACAAAATAACTCTTCTTTTAATTAGGTCTAACTCTTTATTAACCAAAAATATATCTTAGAACAAATGTCTTGCTTTTGTATTTGTATACCCAGTGTTTGGCACAGTGCTTGGCACTTTATAGTAAACACAAATAAGTCCTTCCTCCTTTTCCTCTCTTTGCTTTCTTCCTTCCTGCCTGCCTTCTTGCCTTCCTTCTTTCCTGTCTTCTTTCCTTTCTTCCTTTCTCCCTCCCTCTCTCCTTCCCTCCCAGGAAGACATGGGTTAGAATCCCACACTAATCATTACTGTTGTATTGAAGGAAGAAGAGTTTCCATTTGTAAAAGAGGAAGTGGTAGTACTTATTTCACAGGATTGTCACAAAGATTAAATGAAACAATACATGTAAAGTACTTCTATATAAATGTCAACTATGATTATATTAATAAAATAACCACACTCCCTATTATTTACATATGAGCATTAATTACCTCCCTTCTAAGATAATTAATTTTAATAACTTTAGAAATTTAAGTTTACAAAGAATGTTCCTTATAATAATTTTGTGCATCAATAGTGCAAGCATTATATAATGTGTTATCCCCTTTTACAGAGGAAATAATGTACACATAGCACTTTGTAAACCTTAAAGCTATCTACATGGTGGCTATTTTCTTACAAATACAGCCCAAGTAGGCTCTGAGGATCCTGATCCTAACTCCCACTCTCTTTGAGTAGGTGTTTGGCTACATCAAAGCTCTAGTTCTCAGAGTTCTAGGAGAATAACAGAGGGATCAGAGATAATCCTCCAATGCCATTGACTCAAGCCCCATAAGTGTGCTTCTTTCTAAGATTGACGGTTAAGAACCAATTTAGTCAGGCTTAGTGGCCTTTAGAAAGGCTACATCCTACATAATAAAAATATTAAGGATGGATACAAAACATTTCTCCAAATGTCTGTGACATTCTCCCACAAGGATAGAGTTGAGGGAATAGTGGTCTCAAGCTTAGAAACTACAAAAGATAGTAAAGAGATAACTGCTCGAAGTTCTTTTCTCAATTATGAGGTACCCTAAAAGTTCCTCTTTTGAATGATGTAATTTCTTTTTGGGGCTCCTTATAAATCTAAGTCCACTCTATCTTTGGTTCCTGATGCAGGCTCTTACCACTAGCTATAGCTGTTCTAGGGAGACAATATGAAAATAACAATAATGAGAACACAAGAATTCAAAAATCCAAGAGATTCTTCAAAATCTCACAGTTCTCTTTTAGGCAAAGGAAGAGCAGGGGGTTGGGAGAGTGGGAAGGAGACCTGGTCAAGTTCAAGGCCAAAGCTGAAACCAAAGCTAAGGCTTCTCCTTCCCTCCTCCTCAGGAATGTCCTGGAAATTTTCCAGAAATCAATCCCTTTTCAACTTGCTTGATAATTTATAGATGATTTCTGGAGTGTGACCAAGTTTCTTTGGTCTACTGAAGTCTGCTGCACCATTTGAGTATAATGTTATTACAATCCAGAGGTCTTTTAGCATAGTCTAAGGGCCTACAAGTGACTGATAAGAGCCAAGTTCTCACCTAGTTAGAGTTTCAAGGCTAGGATGGCTTTGGAGTGGTTTTGGTCTCCCTCTTGTATGTGAAAACTGAGCCTCAATCTTGCCTGTGGCAACACAGCTTTCAAATGTTTGAAATCAGTTTCATCTGATTTTAAGTGCATTGTTTTTCATTACAAGATCTCTGCGGTCTCCCTGGAATCAAAGGGATTTGTGGTATGTTTCTAGAGATCAGATATTACAGAGATATTTTATTAATATTTGCACTCTTCCTTCTAAGTGTAACAACTTGTCTATAAATTAGTATCTTTAGGAAGCAGCATTGTAACTCTTCCTTAACTAATTGATACTTCTTCCTCTCTTTCGGCTCTTTTCAACTTCAATAGACTGGCCAACTCTGCCCTTTTGCTGAACTGAAACATAAAAGATGGCCACTCTCTTGCTTCCTGTTTGTCCATCTGATTATTTGGCCAAATGGAAGAACACAGTTTCCCTAGGACTGAATAATAGGTCTAGCCCCAAAGAATTCTACTTGTGGGAGTTTTTTCCTTGGCTTGTTCCCAAGCCAGCAGGGTACTTTGCTTAGAAACTTCAATTTCATTTGAAAGCCAACAAGCATCCTGGTTTTCTATAATCTCTTTTCCATTTAATAAAAAGGAGGAGGAGGAAGAGGAGGAAGGGGAGAGGGAGAAAGAAACAGAAAGAGAGAAGGAGAGAAAGAAGGAGAGGGATAAGGAGGAGAAAATTAAGTACTTTGTTGTGTAGAGAACATTGCACATAGAATGTAAGTTTCTTAAGGACAGGGCTTGTTTTTTGCTTTTCTCTGGATCCCCATCACATGGCAAACACTTTATAAATACTTGTTGACTGGCTAACTAAAACACTGTTTAGAGTGTCTGTGTTTTCTGACCACAGAGTAATTGTAGTTTTGCCATGGATTCATAGCCCAGAATTGCCAAGCAAAATTAATGATGCAAAGAAGGTTGTGCTAAGCCCATTTAGAAGAAACTTTTGTAAAACACAAGAAAGTGTTATGATATCATAGATGGAAGCATTCTCCATGAGGAAATTCCCCCTACCAGTTCAGGTAGGCAACTAAGTGCAATTTCTGTTCTCACTTTCAAAATGAAGGTAAATGATTTGTCCAGTCATAGAAATAGCATGTGCTAAGGGCAGAGGTTGAACTCACAGCTTCCTGATTCTAAGGCAAGGTCTTTGCTCTCTTCAGACCTCTCTACTACCATAGAACTGCTTTTTATTATAGAGAGGCACAGTTATATTTGATAGAGATATGGTGATGACATGGAAAAAACACTAGACTTGGGTTCTATTACTAACTAGCTCTGTGATCCTGGACATTAAAAGCTCTCAAAATCGCATCTGTAAAAAGGAACTAACACACTATCTTTAGCTCTCAGGATTGCTGTCAAAATCAAACAAAAGGATGTCAGATCCTCTGTAATCATATAACACTATATAAATGCAACCCTTATTATCATCATTTATTCCCCCAATGAATAAAAATATTCAGTGATTTCCACTCAGTACAGGGTAAGTCATTCACTGAACAATAATTATTTATTATTAAACTCTGTAGTCTCCTGGACAAGATTTTCCCCTATTTCATTCCAAACTATCTTTCAAATCTTATCTCTCACACCCCTTCAACATGAACCTGCCACTCTGGTCAGGCTGGTTCACCTGAACAATCCTTATTCGCACCTCAACATGTCTGCTTATGATGCACCTCTCTACCTTGAAGAAGGTATGTTTTCTTTCTCTATTCTATTTTGTGATTAAATTTTCCTTAGACTTCAAGACCCATCATAATTCTTGCTTTTTGTATGAAGATGTGCCAAATAATCTTAACATAGTCATCTCTCTTTCCAGTGAACTTCTAGCCTGTAACATTTAGTAATTAGTCATGCACTTCATAGAAGTCTTCAGTTAAAAAGGATCTTAAAGACCATCTAATCAATATCCAAAAAAGTGTCCTCCAACTTTACAACACATCCTATGGATAACCTGAATTAGCTTTTACTTTTACCTCCTGCTCCTAAGGCTGCCTTTTGTGGCTAAACAGGCTATGTCTAATTCTTGTTCCACATCACAGCCTCTGAGTTACTTGAAGATCATTATCATGTTCTCCTGATCTACTAGGCAACATATTGTCTATTATGGAAATTTGTTCAAAATAATGATACCTTAGATGAAAGTAGAATCCAAGGGCTGGATTACTAAGAGATCTAGTCCAGCAGTTCTTAAAGTGTAGTTCAAAAATAGGTTTACAAAGTCAAAACTGTTTCCATAATAATACTGTGAAGTTATTTATTATAATTCTCCTTCCTTTTCCAACTACATATATTCGTAAGGTTTGATTTTCCTTAGAATACTTCATCCAAAACAACAAAGTGAAACAGATTAAATACAGAAGCATATAGGAGAATCCAGCTGTTTTTTATTAAACCAGACATTAAAAGTAATTTGCAAAAATGTTAACCACCTCCTCTCTTCTTGCTCAATTTTTTTTTTGTTTTGGAAAATTGTTATTTTTTTTAAAGTGTTTTTATGTTAACATGTGATGGTTTTGTTATTGTTATTTGAAATGAATACATCTAAAATGTTATCAATTTAAATTTTGAATATGGTAAATTTTAATATAATCCACAAAAATAAAAAGCTCTTAGGTAAGGAGTACTTAATAAATTTTAGAGTATAAAGGCGCTCTGAGACCAGAACTGGTACACTGGTACCCAGTCTTCTGCATACCTTTCTTGGACTCTGTCTGACTGCCCCTTCTGGAGACAGATATCTGCAAAGCAGGAAGTTACTAGAACACACAAGTAAAAATCTTGTCTTGTTAAGGACTTCCAGAAGGTTCCACATCCCCTTTCTGTAACCCATTTCAGAGTCTAAGAACCCTCACTAGTAACAGAGTTCTTCCTTAAAGCTGGTCTAATTGCCTTATGCTATTGTTCTTTTTTTCATATGCAGGACTTCTCTCCCTACAAAGTTCTTCTTGAGTATAGTCTAATTTTCATTCTTTGGATCTCTTCAAGTGCCTATCATTGTTATGAACATAATAATCAATCAAAATATTTGTTGTTTTAAAAGAAAAATACCCTTGGTACATTATCTTTTGTAAAAAAGACTTGTAGAAACTTATATTTAAAATTAAAAAAAATAGAATGTAGTACTCCTACCAGGAAAAATAGTTGACTTTTTATTATATACATATTTACATTACATAGCTTGGAATAGTGAACTGTATATTGGGGCGAGTTCAGAAAGACTTGGATTCAAATTCCGACTGACAGATACTAACAATGTGACTCTGAGCAATACTTATCCTCTGAGCATCAGTTTTTCCATATGTAAAATAATAATATTTGTGATAACTATCTCCAAAGGATGTTATAAGGTTCAAATAATACTGTGGATGTAGGAGGCATAACAGTACCATAAGAGGATCTGAATTTGAAGCTCTCTGACCCTGTGTGACCTTTGTGTGATTTCTCTGTGCTCCAGTTTTCTCAACTGCAAAATGAAGAGGTTGAACTAGATGATCTTTTCCAATTTTATATCTGTAACCCTATAACAAATGCATATTTTGAGGTATTACATAAATGTTGGTTGTTATGTAACATGGATAACGACAAGCTTGGAGTCTAGAAGACCTGAATTTGAATCTTACTTCAGACACAAGTGGGATGTTAACTATGTATGTCAAACTCTCTCAACCTGTTTTCTCCACTATAAAATGAGGGAATTGGACCCATTGGCCTCTAAAGGTCACTTTTGTTCTTAATCTGAGATCCTATTGAAATGATTGTTGATTGCTAAAAGTTTGCAAATTCATTTTCATTTTTATGATCCTGGGAGATAGGTGCTGCTGTTAGTATTCCTATTTTGCAGATGAGGAAACTGAAGTTGAAAGAGATTAAAGTTATTAGCTCAGAGGTTAAATGATTTGTTCAGGGTCACACAAGCCAGTAAATGCCTGAGGCAGGATTTGAATCCAGGGCCTCCGGAGTCTAAATATAACTCTTTCCTTTAGAAGGATTGAACGATTCTTAATACGCATATCAGATCTGTGAGAAATATTAGGTTTTACAGTTGACAAAACCCAGATAGGAGTTAAAATTCCTTGGTCCATTTCTTGTGCCCACTAGTGGCAGATGATGTTCTAGACTGTCTTCATTCCATCTGTGGCTTTTTCTTTTGCCACATTTATACCCCTACAGCACTATGCTTTGTAAAACACTTACATTATTACATTTTATTTTCACAATACTCCAGTGAGGCAGGGCAGACATTATTACTCCATATTATAGAGGAGCAAATTTAGGCTTTAAGGGACTAAGGGCCAGCTAATTATTGATGGGTCGTCTTATAATTCCTGCAGCACTAGCCTGAGTTAATTCCATTCAACTAAAAGTTTATTAAGTGCATATCACAAGACCTGGCTTCAACACTAAAGAGTTTTATGTTCCTGAAGAATTCATTGTTCCTCTCTAAGCTGAAAGTTAGAACTAAGAATCAGATCACCAAAGAAAATTTTAATGGTTCTCAGGTCCTGTTGGACTGGGATTTAAAAATGACTGCTGAAGAACCACTTGGTTTTGAGTCAGTTGACCCCTTGGGCTTTCTAGTAACTATGCACTTCTTCACAAAATTGCTGCCAGGAAAGCACTAAGCGTACCTTAAATGTAAATGATGGTGATAATTGATTATTTTGATGATAATGATGATGAATCAGGTGCTGTTCTTGGTGCTGGAGAAAAGATAAAGATGCCAGACAGCCTCCGAACCCTCCAGTTTAATTAAGCTAGTACGAGATTTATTCAGATCTAGTCCAGAAATTCTCATTAGACCTTACAGGTCTGCCTTAATTCTCCCACATGCAAAAATTAAATCGGCATTGCTTTGAAACCTAAGCATTTCGTTTCTCTGTGTAAGCCTTCCTGAAAGTGGGTCAGAAGTTCGGAGTTCCTGTAGAAAACCCCGCCATTTCTTGTATTGCTCAGGATGCAAGGTTCTCTGTCCTGCCCTTTTTGGGGGGGGTGGGGGAGGGTACCTTTTTACCTGGGCACATCCCTTAATTTTTTTTGCGCCTCAGTTTCCTCCTTTGGAAAACGATGAATTATTTGTCCCCTCAGATTCCTTCCCGATGTGAATCTAGGGAAGCTAGAGGATTCACATTCCACCTAAGCATAGGGCGGGGAAGAAAGTGGGCAGACATCTACCCACCACCGGGTACCCCAGCAGGAGGGAACCCACCTTCATATTCCTACAGGAAGGTAGGGATGCACCCCAGGGCACGTACCACTGCACACTCCCCCTCCCCCTTCCCCCGGGGAACACGCAGCCAAGAATTTGCAGGCAGCACATGCACCCCCATACATCGGGCAGCGCGGGACGGGAGGGGAATGGAGGCAGAGACGCGTGTTCCAGGCTGCTATGGGCCTCCTCCTTTTCCCAACCTCGGGAGTGAAGGAGAGAAGCTGGGAGAATTGCCTTATAGGAGCTGACACTGATCTGGGCGCCGACCCAGGATCCTCTTGCCTCCCGCCGGCCGCTAGGCCCCCCCACCCCCTACCGCCCCAGGCCGCGCCTCCTTCCTCCGCGCCGGCGGCAGGAAGTCCCGCCTCCCCGCGGCCCGCGAGGCTCTGTGACACTCGCGTCGCCCAATAAGAAGAGAGCCGTGGCGGAGAGGGGCCAATGGGCGGTCGAAGCAGAGGGGGCGGTCCCGGGCTGCGCTGGGCCGGAGCGGGGTTGTGCGCGCTGAGGAGGAGCCGCCGCCGCTGCCGCCGTCGCTGCCGCCGCCGCTACCGAGGCCG
>JAJPUD010008040.1:457-11463 GCA_023553655.1 Myrmecobius fasciatus
TTCTTTCTTATTTATTTTGTGATTTGATTTATCTAATTCTGAGAGAGCTAGGTTGAGATCTCTCACTAGTATAGTATTACTGTCTATTTCTCCTTGCATCTCTCTTAATTTCTCCTCCAGGAATTTGGATGCTATACTACTTGGTGCATATATGTTAAGTATTGATACTGCTTCATTGTCTATGGAACCCTTTAGTAAAATATAGTTTCCTTCCTTATCTCTTTTAATTAGATCTATTTTTGTTTTTACTTGATCCGAGATAAGGATTGCTAACCCTGCCTTTCTTTGTTCACCTGAAGCATAGAAGATTCTGCTCCAGCGCGTGCATTTAGGGTTCTGCTCCAGCCCTTTACCTTCACTCTGTATGTATCTCTATGCTTTAGATCTGTTTCTTGTAAACAACATATTGCAGGATTTTGGCTTTTAATCCAGCCTGCTACCCGCTTCCGTTGTATGGGAGAGTTTATCCCATTCATATTCACAGTTAAAATAACTATATCTGTATTCCCTGCCATCTTACTTACCCAGAGTTTTGTAGTGGCTAGAAACTGGAAACTGAAGGGATGCCCATCAATTGGAGAGTGGCTGAATAAATTATGGTATATGAATGTTATGGAATATTATTGTTCTGTAAGAAACGACCAGCAGGACGATTTCAGGGAGGCCTGGAGAGACTTGCATGAACTGATGCTGAGTGAAACGAGCAGAACCAGGAGATCATCATGCACGGCAACAACAGTATTACATGATGATCAATTCTGATGGACATGGCTCTCTGCAATAAAGAATTTTCTCAAATCAGTTCCAGTTGTTCACTGAAGAAAACCATATACACCCAGAAAGAGGGACATGAAATATGGACCACAATGTAACATTTTCGTGATCTCTATTGACATTTGCTTGCATTGTGTTGCCTTTCTCTGATTCTTTTTTTTCTTGTAGATAGGATTTTTCTTGCATGACTTCTCAAGCATTTCAACATTATTAACATGTAGTGGACTTCCTGCCATCTAGGGGAGGGGAGGGGACTGGGGGTAAAATTTGTATTGGAAAGCTTTGTAAAGATCAAGGTTGGGGAACTACCCATACATATGTTATACAAATAAAAAACTTAAAATTAAAAAAAAAAGAAAAAAAAGGATACCTATAGTAGAAATATAGTTCTCAAGAGTTTTCCTTTTTACCTTTTTATGCTTCTCTTGAGTTCTCTATTTGGAGGTCAAATTTTTTGTTCAGATCTGGTCTTTTCATTAGAAATAGGTGAAATTCTCCTGTATCATTGAATGACCATCTTCTTCCCTGGAAGATGATGCTCATTCTAGCTGGATAACTTATTCTTCGCTGTAATCCAAGTTCTTTTGCCTTTCGGAATATCTGATTCCAGGCTCTTTGATCCTTTAAAGTGGAAGCTGACAGATCCTGTGTAATTCTAATGATAGTTCCTCGGTATTTGAACTGTTTCTTTCTAGCTGCTTGCAATGTCTTTTCCTTGGTGCGATAGTCCTGAAATTTGGCCAAGATATTCCTTGGGGTTTTAATTTTGGGGTCTCTTTCTGGAGGTGATCGGTGAATTCTTTCAATGCCAATTTTGCCTTCTGATTCTAAAACATCAGGGCAATTCTCTTTCATGATTTCCTGGAAGATAGCATCCAGGTTCTTTTTCTCATCGTGGCTTTCAGGGAGTCCGATAATCCTTAAATTGTCTCTCCTGGATCTGTTTTCCAAGTCAGTTGTTTTTCCTAGGAGATATTTCATTTTTTCTTCTATTTTTTCATTTTTTTTTGTTTTTGTTTGACTGAATCTTGAAGTCTTATTGAGTCATTTACTTCTATTTGTTGAATTTTAATTTTTAAAGTATTATTTCCTTCAGTTATCTTTTTTAGCTCCTTTTGTAGCTGGCCAATTGAATTTCTTGATTCAATGCATTCTTTTTCCATTTTGCCAGTTTTATTTTTCAGTGAATTGTTGTCTTTTTCCAATTCACCAGTTTTGTTTTTCAGTGAATTGTTGTCTTTTTCCAATTCACCAATTTTGTTTTTCAGTTCACCATTTTTATTTTACAGTGAATTGGTCATTTTTTTCCAATTCACCAATTTTGTTTTTCAGTGAACTGTTTTCTTTTTCCAATTCACCAATCCTATTTTCCAGTTTTTGATAATTCTGTTGCCCTGATCTCAAGTTATTTCCCCATTCTTCTTCTAGCTCTCTTTTGAGATTCTTATTGCAATCGTCCAGGTAAGCCTTCTGAAAGGGAGACCAACTTAAGTCTGCCTTTGTGGCTTCATTTGGGATTGTTTTCATAATGTCAGGTTCTAGGGACTGTTCTATTTTTTCTGTGTAAAAGTTTTCTATGGTGAGAGCTCTCTTCTGCTTCTTGCTCATGATTTAAAGTTGGGATATTGGTCAAAAGCAGAGAATACTGTAACAATTTGTATTTGCCCTGGGGCAGTTTGCCGAGTTGACTTCTGGTCTGAGGCTGGTTGGGCTAGATTTGCACTAGGACCACGTTTTCAGCTGCTCTCGATCCACTCTTTACCAAAGGCAGATCTGCCAAAGCACCTGCCTGCAAGCAGAGCAAAGTGGCCCAGGCGTCTCCCAGGGGCTTCCTGGGTGCCTAAAATCCGCCCATCTTTCGCAGCTCTGACTTCCGCCCCGGCTGGAGTCTGATCGCGACCAGCGGCCGATTTCCTCTGGGTCTAACCTTCTCCGGAGTTCTTTCAAGGTAGATTTTTGATAGAACTGCGTTGTAGTCCAAATGTTTGGCTAAGCCCTCACTCCAAAACTAGTTTGAAGGCTCACTTTGTCTGGGTCTGAGGGAAGGTCCCAGGAGTTCACAGAGAATGCTGTCTGCAGTTCCCCATCTTGGCTCCACCCACCTATTATTACATTATTAAAATGTAGTGGACTTCCTGCCATCTAGGGGAGGGGAGGGGACTGGGGATAAAATTTGTAATGGAAAGCTTTGTAAAGATCAATGCTGGGGAAGTACCCATACATATATTTTACAAATAAAAAGCTTTAATAATAAAATAAAGAAAGAATCCACCGATCACCTCTTGAAAGAATCCCCAAAATTAAATCTCCAAGGAATATTGTGGCTAAATTTCAGAACTATGATACCAAAGAAAAGGTTTTTGCAAGTAGACAGAAAATGACAATTTAAATACCAAGGAGGTTCCACATTAAAGGATCTAAGGGCCTAGAATTTGACATTCCAAAAAGCAAAGGAACTGGGATTACAGCCAAGAAAAAACAATCCAGCTAAAATGAGCACTATCTTTCAGGAAAGAAGATGGACATTCAATGATATAGGTGAACTTCACCTATTTCTAACGAAAAGACCAGAACTGAACAAAAAAAAATGATATCCAAACACAGAACTCAATAGAAACATAAAAAGGTAAAAAGGAAAGAAAAACTTCTGAGAACTATATTTTCTGTTATGGATATACCTAGAGAATGAGGGTATAAGTTCATTTTATGATGATAATATGAAAAAGAAATTAGAAGTAGAAAAAGGATAACACTGGAAGAAGAGGAAAAAGTAGGTAAAATAAGGGAAATTACATCACCCAAAGAGGCAAAGAAAATTTATTGTAATTGAGGGAAAAAATAGGAGGGAGATGAACATTGTGTTAATCTTAATCTCATCAGATTTGGCACTTACAGAATAACATACGTATTTGGTATCACAAAGAAAGCTGTCTCATCTTATAAGGAAATAGGAGGGAAAGGGGGAAAATAAAAGGGAAGAGTAATAGACGGGAAAACAGAAGAATTAGGGAAAAAGTGTAAAAAGGAGGTTGGGCCTCTAAAGGGGAAGGACTGTTTGAGAGAGGTGGTCATCAAAAGCAAAATACTGGGGAGGAGAGAAGGAGGATAAGAAAGAGAAAATTATAACCTAGGGTAAATAAGATGGCAGCAAATACAGAATTAGTTATTTTAACTGTGAATGTGAATGGAATGAACTCTCCCATAAAGCGAAAGCAGATAGCAGACTGGATTAAAAGCCAGAATCCAACAATATGCTGTTTATAAGAAACACATTTAAAGCATAGAGCCACACACAGAGTGAACATAAAGGGTTGGAGCAGAATCTATTATACTTCAGGTGAAGAAAAAAAAGCACGGGTAGCCATCCTGATCGCAGATCAAGTAAAAACAAAGATAGATCTAATTTTTAAATTTTTTTTAATTTTTATTTTTTTTAATAAAGCTTTTTATTTACAAAACATATGAGTGATTTTTCTACATTGACCTTTGTAAAAAGTTTTTTTCCCCAAGCTTTTCCCCTCCTTTTCCCCACCCCCACCCCTAGATGACAGGTAATCTAATACATGCTAAATAGGATAAATTATATGACAAATACAATATATGTATAAATATCTATACAGCTATCTTACTGCATAAGAAACATCAGATCTAGAAAGAGAAGAAGAAAAAACAACCTAAGAAGGAAAACAAAATGCATGGAACTATTCACAGAAAGCGTTAAAATGCTGTGTTGTGGTTCACACTCAGTTCCCACAGGCCTCTCTCTAGATGTATATGACTATCTTCATAGCTGAACAATAGGAACTGGTTTGAATCACATCATTGTTGAAGAGAACCATGTCCATCAGAATTGATCATTGTATAGTCTTGTTGCTGTGTATAATGTTCTCCTGGTTCTGCTGATTTCACTCAGCATCAGTTCATGCAAGTGTCTCCAGGCCTCTCTGAAATCCTCCTGTTGGTCGTTTCTTACAGAGCAATAATATTCCATAACATTCATATACCATAATTTATTGAGCCATTTTCCAATTGATGGGCATCCTTTCAATTTCCAGTTTCTTGCCACTACAAAAAGGGCTGCCACAAAAATTTTTGCACATGTGGGTCCCTTTCCCTCCTTTAAAATCTCACAAAGATATATCTAATGAAAAGAAAGAAGGAAACTATATCTTCCTAAAAGTTACCATAGATAATGAAGCAATATCAGTACTAAACATATATGCACCCAGTGGGATAGCATGGAAATTCCCAGAGGAAAAGTTCAGAGAGATGTAAGAAGAAATAGACTGCAAAACTATAATAGTGGGTGATCTCAACTTTGCTCTCTCAGAATTAGATAAAACCACAAAATAAATTTAAAAAAGTTAAGGAGGTAAAATGTTAGAAAAGTTAGGTGTGATAGATCTTTGGAGGAAATTAAATGGGGACAGAAAGGAGTTTACTTCTTTCTAGAGAAAGTTGCTGGAGAAAAGGTGGTAGGAAGCTGCTCAAGCTCTCCCAATTTTCTTCAAAAAGCCATTTGAAACCAAACCTCTTAACACAAATAAGATAGACAAAGAGTTCAATTAATTAGGTATGCAATGTTAAAAACTAGGAAAATAACAAATTAAAAAACCTTAATTAAAGACAAAGTTAGAAATTGTGCAACTCAAAGGAGAGATTATAAAATTGAAGCTAAGAAAATTATTGAACTAATTACTAAAACTAATGGCTGGCTTTATGAAAAAAAAACAACAAAATAGGTAAACGATTAGAAAAAGGAAAAGGAAAAAATTATCAGCATAAAACATGAAAGGAGTGAACTTATCAACAATGAAAAAGAAATTAAACAATAATTAGAAATACTTTGCTCAATTGTATGCTAGCAAATCTGACAATTTAACAAAAATGGATGAACATTTTTGAAAATATAAATTGCTCAGATTTAGGGAAGAGAAAATAAATTACTTAACTAATCCCATTTTAGAAAAAAGAAATTGATAAAACTATCAATGAATTTACTAAGAAAAAATCTCCAGGGCCAGATGGATTTACAAATGAATTCTACCAAACATTTATAGAACAATTAATTCCACTACCATGGAAACTATTTGGAAAAGTAGATAAAGAAGGAGACCTGCCAAATTCCTGTATGGCACAAATATGGGACTGATACTTAAACCAGGACGAGCTAAAAAAAAGTGGAGAAAGGAAATTGCAGCCCAATCTCCCTCATAAATATTGATGCAAATATTTAAATAAGATAATAGTAAATACAGCAATTTATCAGCAGGATAATACTCTATGACCAGATGACATTTATACCAACAATGCAAGGCTGGTTCACTATCAGGAAAACCATTGCCATAATTAACTATGTCCATAAGAAAACCAACAAAAATCGTATGATAATCTCAATAAATGCCAAAAAAGATTTTTTTTACAAACTATAACACCATTCCTATTAAAAACATAAAGAACATAGAGATAAAGGAAGTTTTCCTTAAAATGACAAGCTGTATCTATCTAAAACAAACAGCAAGCATTATTTGTAATAAAGAGAAACTGGAATTTCAGGGGTAAAACAAGAATAACCTTTACCCCCAATATTATTCAATATTATACAAGAAATGTTGGCTTTAGCAACAAGAAAAGAAAAAAAATATTAAAGGAATAAGAGACAACAAAGAGATGAAACTTTTAATCTTTGCAAATGATGATATACTTAGAGAATACTAGAAAATCATCCAAAAACCTACTTGAAAAAATTAACAGTTTTAGCAAAGGTGTAGGAAGTAAAATAGATTTACACAAATTATCAGCATTTCTATATATTACTGACAAAGTCCAACAGCAGAGATGACAATATAAATTTCATTTAAAAACTGTAGATAAAATAAAATATTTCAGTGTCTACCTACCAAGATAAACCCAGGAAGTATATGGACACAATTACAAAACACCTCTCACAAAAATAAAGTCAGATTTAAACAACTGGAGAAGTATCAATTGCTCATGGGGAAGCCAAGATAACATAACAACAATAACAATTCTGCCAAAGTTGATCTACTTGTTCAGTACCATATCAATCACACTGCTAAATTATTTTATAGAGTAGAAAAAAATAATTTCATCAAAGTCAAGAATATCAAAGCAATTGATGAAAAAAAATACAAAGCATTGTGGCTTAGCAATAGCAGACCTAAAACTCTTTTATAAAGCAGCAGTCATCAAAACTATTTGGTACTGGCTGAGAAATAAAGGGTTGTTTATTAGTGGAATAGGTCAGGTACACATGATACAATAATTAATGGCTATAGTATTCTACTATTTGATAATTCCCCAATTTCATTAATTTATAATTGAAATAATCATACCTTTCAATTGTGAATATAGACAACAAACCATAGTGATATTAAAAATACCTGCAGCTTTATCAGCAATACAAATTATATATGCATATATATTGTGTATATATGTATATGTACATATATAGTTTTCACATTAAATTTGGTATCTCAAATGATAATTTATCATAATCACTATATCACTATCACCATTACTATTCAATATCATATAAGAAATGCTTGCTTTGGCAATAAGACAAGAAAGAGAGATTAAAGGAATTAGAGTAGGTCATGAGGAACACAAATTATCAGTCTTTGCAGATGATATGATGGTATACTAAGAAAACCCTAGAGAATCAACTAAAAAACTATTAGAATTAATCCACAACTTTAGCAAAGTTGCAGGATACAAAATAAATCCATATAAATCATCAGCATTTTTATACATCACTAACAAAATCCAACAGCAAGAGATGCAAAGAGAAATTCCATTTAAAATAAATGTATAGTATAAAATATTTGGGAATCTATCAGCCAAGGGAAAGTCAGGATCTATATGAGCAAAACTACAAACACCATCCACACAAATAAAGTCAGATCTAAACAACTGGAAAAATATCGAGTGCTCTTGGATAGGTCGAACAAATATAATAAAGGTGACAATACTACTTAAACTAATCTATTTATTTAGTGCTATACCAATCAAACTCCTAAGAAATTATTTTACTGACCTAGAAAAAATTACAAAATTCATCTGGAAGAACAAAAGGTCAAGAATTTCAAGGGAATTAATGAAAAAAAAAAGCAAATGAGGGTGGCCTAGCTCTACCAGATCTAAAACTATATTATAAAGCAGTGGTCATCAAAACCATTTGGTACTGGCTAAGAAACAGAGTAATTGATCAGTAGAATAGGTTAAGTTCACAGGACAAAATAGTCTATGACTATAGTAATCTACTGTCTGATAACCCCAAAGACCCCAGCTTTTGGGATAAAACATAACTATTTGATAAAAACTTTTGGGAAAATTGGAAACTAGGATGGAAGAAACTAGGCATTGACCCACACCTAACACCATATACTAAGATAGGGTAAAAATGGATTCATAATCTAGACATAAAGAATGATATTATAAACAAATTAGAAGAATGCAGGCAAAATTAGAAGGGACGCAATAAACTGGGAAAACATTTTTACATTCAAAAGTTCTGATAAAGGCCTCATTTCTAAAATATATAGAGAATTAACTCAAATTTATAAGAATTCAAGCCACCCTCCCATTGATAAGTGGTCAAAGGATATCAACAGACAATTTTCAGATGAAGAATTTGAAACTATTTCTAGTCATATGAAAAGGTGCTCCAAATTGATCAGAACAAATCAAATTAAGACACCTCTGAGATACCACTAAACATCTGTCAGATTGGCTAAGACAACAGGAAAAGAAAATGACGAATGTTGCAGGGCATGTGAGAAAACGGGGATACTGATACATTGTTGGTGGAACTGTGAACGGATCCAACCCTTCTGGAGAGCAATCTGGAACTATGCTCAAAAAGTTATCAAACAGTGCATACCCTTTGATCCAGCAGTGTTTCTATTGGGCCTATACCCCAAAGAGATCTTAAAGGAAGGAAAGCGACCCCCATGTGCAAAAATGTTTGTGGCAGCCCTTTTTGTAGTGGCCATAAACTGGAAACTGAATGGATACCCATCAATTGGAGAATGCCTGAATAAAAGATGGTTTATGAATGTTATGGAATATTATTGTTATGTAAGAAATGACCAACAATATGATTTCAGAGAGTCCTGGACAGACTTGCATGAACTGATGCTGAGTGAAATGAGTAGAACCAGGAGATCATTATACACAGCAACAAGACTATATGATGATCAATTCTGATGGACAGGGTTCTCTTCAATGAGATGATTCAAACCAGTTCCTACTGTTCAGCGATGAAGATAGTCATATAATCCAGAGAAAGGCTTGTGGGAACTGATTGTGGACTACAACATAGCATTTTAATGCTTTCTGTGAATGTTTGCTTGCATTTTGTTTTCCTTCTTAGTTTTTTTTTTTTCTTTCTAGATCTGATTTTTCTTGTGCAGCAAGATAACTGTTTAGATATGTGTATATAAATTAGATTTACCATATATTTTAATATATTTATCATGTATTAGACTATTTGCCATCTAGGGGAGGGGATTGGGGGGAAGGAGAGGAAAAATTTGGAACAAAAACTTTTGCAAAGTTAAATGGAGAAAAATCACTCATATGTTCTGTAAATAAAAAGCTTTAATAAAAAATAATCACTATATCAAAATTGTTATATGTCATCAAAATTGCTGTAGTTGTCAGATCCCCTGGCAAATCACAGATAATCACAATCTTTTTTACTGTGACACTCCCTTATAGCTGTCCAACTCTCTGACACCTGTATCTGTTAGCTATTTGGCCAATAAAAGTTGGTCACACTAACTTTGAGTGACCTAGATATTTATGGTGTTTTGCAGTATTTCTTATTTATATCATTTCTTTTGAATGATACATGGGAGGATGTTACTTTTTTATTTCTTAAAGATTTTCAAAATGAAATGATTTAAATTAGAGTCCTTAATTCTCTGTAAAATGAAGTTATGAATTCTAGATTAGGAAAGTTCAAATGCGCCTAACAGTTTAGATAAATTCTGGTCTGTTATTTAAAGTAACTTCTCATTATTTCTAACACATTGCATAGTGACACATGTCACATACAATTTTGTTAACTTCTCAGTGAAGAGCTTCTTTCCTTTACTGCTTATTCTTTTCATATTTTTCATTTGTATACTGTTATAAAATAAAAGCATGCATACACCTCACACGTCTCAGATTGATGTCCATGTACTGTTTTTCTATTAAAATGTCAAAAATTTAAAAGTTACTTTGAAACAAAATTTGAAACAGTATAAAAGTAAGCCATTATTTTTAATAAGATAATGAAAGCCATGTGACTTCATGTATAACCATAGTAAATCAATAGACTGTACATGACTCCTGAAATACTTCTTTAATCTATATGTGTAATAGTAAGTTAGAAGGTACTAACAATATTAATAGTTTGATAAATTGTTTAAAAATACAAATTTTACTTATTTGCCACACATTTCATGACTATCTTATATTTGGCATATTACTCATTTCCATGCATATTTATGAAACAAAATACTTAAAGAGTTATTTTTATTTAATTTTATGTAAAATAATTTAATAATTTTTGAAACTGAGTTCCAAATTCTCCTCCTTCCTCCCTCCCAGCAACCCTGGCTCTCCAATGAGATGGCAAATAATTAAATATAGGTTATATATATCTATAGGATTGTAAAACATTTCCATATTAGTCATTTTATGGAAAAAAGGTGACCACTATAAAATTAAGAAAAAAATTTAAAAATATATTTTAATCTGTATTCATATATCTAAATCTTTCTCTGGGAATGGATAGCATTTTTTATCATAAGTCCTTCAGAGTTGCCTTAGATCATTGTATTGCTCAGAATGGCTAACTTATTAATAGTGGATCATCTTACAATATTAATGTTATTGTAACTTTGTATTAATTCATGTAATACTTTCCAGATTTTTCTGAGAGCATCCTGCTCATCATTTCTTATAGGAAAATAGTATTTCATTGCAATCATATACCAATTTGTTAAACCATTTCCCAGTTGATGGGCATCCCCTCAATTTCCAATTCTTTTTCCACATTAAAGAGTTGCTATAAATATTTTTGGTACATAAAGTTCCTTTGACTCTTGTTAATCTCTTTTTGGATACAGAGCTATTAGTGGTATTACTAAATTCAAAAGTATGCAGAATATTATAGCCCTTTAGACATGATTACAACAGCAACTTGGAATCACGTCTAA